>CM064535.1:29670117-29708419 GCA_032716605.1 Paralithodes platypus
TCCATATACGCCATGGATCCGGTTTTCTCCATTTACGCCAAGGATCCGGTTTTCTCCATATACGCCATGGATCCGGTTTTCTCCATATACGCCAAGGATCCGGTTTTCTCCATATACGCCATGGATCCGGTTTTCTCTCTATATTCCCAGAAAAGAGAGAGAGAGAGAGAGAGAGAGAGAGAGAGAGAGAGAGAGAGAGAGAGAGAGAGAGAGAGAGAGAGAGAGAGAGAGAGAGATTTTGGTAGAGATTGATTGATTGAATGAAGGATATATATATATATATAGAGAGAGAGAGATAGGGAGGGGGGGGTTTGACCACTTGTTCCCTCTCTGTTATATAAGGATCCCATAACGAGGGGCGTCGCACTCCTTGGTGCCGCTAGAAGAGTGGCGAACACATCAAAAGGTATCAAGGAACCAGTCAACAGGGGGGGGGGGGGGGGTTAAGGGTGCAGAATGAGTCGGTGATTGATTTAGTACCTGTTGCCAAGGTTAGGTCTGCTTGGGTGCGCTCGCTCTCGCTCTCTCTCTCTATGGTCTTTGAGATAACTATTCCAAGATTATAAATCCTTGTCAATGTTTGTTTTTCTCTCTGGCATTCATTACCTACTTCCTGTGTGTATGTGTGATAAGGACAGTACCTATATAGTACCTAGTGTCTGTGTGTGTAGGTAACCAATCAGTAACACCAACCTCCACACACACACACCAACCCACTAATGTCATCCCCCCTCCCTCCCCACCCCTCCTTCAACCTCCCGTCTCCCAATCATCTATCTATCTACCTAGCCCCCCCCTCCCTCCCCCCTACCCCTCCTTCAACCTCCCGTCTCCCAATCATCTATATATCTACCAAGCCCCCCCCCTCCCTCCTTCAACCTCCCGTCTCCCAATCATCTATCTATCTACCTAGCCCCCCCCTCCCCCCTCCTCCCAATTCCCAATCATCTATCTATCTACCTAGCCCCCCCTCCTCCCAATTCCCAATCATCTATCTACCTAGCCCCCCCTCCCCCCAATTCCCAATCATCTATCTACCTAGCCCCCCTCCCCCAATCATCTATCTACCTACCCCCCCCCCCTCCTCCCAATTCCCATCATCTATCTACCTAGCCCCCCTTCCCCCAATCATCTATCTATCTACCTAGCCCCCCCCCCCCCCCAATATAACCACCACCTTCCCACCATCTACCTAGTCCCCCCCCCCCCCCCTCCCTCCAATATAACCACCACCTTCCCACCAATATAATCACCCTCCCCCCCTTGGCCCCACCCCCCCCCCCCCCCACCCCCTCTCTCTCTCCGGTATGTGAACATCGAGCGTCCAGTCATGCTACCCTATGCTCCCTATCTCAGCCCAACAACACCACCACCACCGCGACGCTCTTAACCCTTTCAGTACCAGTGTCGTCTTTTTTTTTGGTTATTGAATTTTTGGCTACATTTAGACGATGGTATGAAGCTTAGGGAGGATAATATGCAGTAGCCTCTGACACGGGTAGACGTCCTTGCTAAGCGGAACGACATGGTCTAATAGTTGGCAGAATATAATGCAAAGGACGTCACCGGTACCGAATGAGTAAAACACACGTGTAAATTAAATATCTTCACAACCCGATTTAGCTGTTATGGATAGAGAACTTAAGGGGAGATCTTCACTTAAGGGATTTTTTTCTTGACTCCTTTCTCCCTCATGTTTAGCCCCATTGCTTTTGATATTATAAAACGTTTGCCTCATTAGTTTAGCGATTTTAAGAACTTTCACCCCATATTAAGACCTTTCGTGCCATTCAGGTGTCAATTTTATCCTGGCGAGCGATAGCGAGCCTGTAATTTAAGGGGAACCGGCCTTCGGCCGGGAAATTTTTCTACCGAAAAATGTACAAATATATCTTGGAAGGGACTCAAGGGGTGTAATTATAAGCTTGATGGAGGTCTAGGGAACAAACTAAATACCTCCCCTTAAAAACCAGCCACGTCTCTGCATCATATTATTGACAGGCTTTCATAAATAACAACATAAAATACAAAATAAAATAACAACTTAATCACAGCTGAGTAATCAAGATAATAACATGGCAATTTACCGTGGGTTTGAAAAAGACTATAGTTATCGAGAGCGTGTGTGACTCAGCTGTGTGAAAGGCTCAGGTGATAAAACTGTTAATTACGGAACTCAGGTGTATGTGTGTTTGTGTTGGTGTGTGTAGGTGTGTGTGTGTGTGTAGGTGTTTGTGTGTGTGTGTGTGTTGGTGTAGGTGTGTGAGTTGGTGCGTGTGTGTGTGTGTGTGTGTGTTGGTGTGTGCGTGTGTGTGTATGGTGTGTATATATGTGCGCGCGGGCTCTAGGCTGAATGGGGCAGGTAAGAGATATATACAGTATATATACAGTATATATACTGACACAGATAGATAGATAGATAGATAGATAAAGACAAATGGATGTGAATATATATTGATAGATAGATATTGATAGATAGATAGATAATCAGACACAATCACAGATAACAAAACTACCTAGATAACCAAACTATTGACCAAGATATTGTGTGAATCATTGGGAAGAGTCTACCAGGTGATAAATGTTTGTAATTAGGTTAATTACTCAGGTGGGTGTGCATGTTGCTGGGGAGGGGGAGAGAGAGAGAGAGAGAGAGAGAGAGAGAGAGAGAGAGAGAGAGAGAGAGAGAGAGAGGAGAGACGAGAGAGAGAGAGCGAGAGAGAGAGAGAGAGAGAGAGAGAGAGCAAAGAGAGAGAGATAGAGAGAGAAGAGAGAGAGGAGAGAGAGAGAGAGAGAGAGAGAGAGAGAGAGGTAGAGAGAGAGAGAGAGAGAGAGAGAGAGAGAGAAGAGAAGAGAGAGAAGAGAGAGAGAGAGAGGCAGAGAGAGAGAGAGAGAGAGATAGATAGATAGATAGATAGATAGATAGATAGATAGATAGATAGATAGATAGATAGATAGATAGATATCATGTGAGTCACCGGGAAGAAACACCCCCCCAGGTGATAAGCCCCATAATTAGGTTACGCTCAGGGGTGTGTGTGTCTGTAGCTAGGCTGACTGGTGAGTTACAAGGAATAGTTTGGATCTCAAACGCCTTGCGGTTAATTCCAGGGAGACACTCTAAAACTATAAGGCGAGCGATAGCGAGCCTGTAATTTTAAGAGAAATCGAAAAATGTATAAATTTATCTTGAAGGGGGGGTCTAGCGAGTGTTTTTTAAGGGGAGACGAGTCGCTTTTCTAGACCACCTTCTCCCTCATCTTTAGACCCATTAGTTTGACGATTTTATGAACTTTCGCCCCATTTCTGTCAATTTTAAGACTTTTCCTGTCAATTAGGTCTCGATTTTTTTCCTGGCGAGCGAAAGCGAGCCTGTAATTTAAGAGGAATCGGCCAGGACATTTTTCTACCGAAAAATGTACAAATTTATCTTGACAGGGGGTCTAGGGGGCTTCATTTTAAGCTTGATGGAGGTCTAGCGAGGAAACTAGAAAAATAATAAATAAATATTGTTTTTTTACAAAAAGTGAAGGATCTCCCCTTAACCCTCTCCGACATATGACGCGAATTTGAGCCTATTGGGGATACTTTAAGGCCTTTGTTACCATCAGGGGTATTTAGAAACCTTTAGTTTAGTTACTTCAACCTCTGCAGTTGTCTTTGAGTTAGCTGTGTTGAGCCTATTGGGGATACTTTAAGGCCTTTGTTACCATCAGGGGTATTTAGAAACCTTTAGTTTAGTTACTTCAACCTCTGCAGTTGTCTTTGAGTTAGCTGTGTTGAGCCTATTGGGGATACTTTAAAGGCCTTTGTTACCATCAGGGGTATTTAGAAACCTTTAGTTTAGTTACTTCAACCTCTGCAGTTGTCTTTGAGTTAGCTGTGTTGAGCCTATTGGGGATACTTTAAGGCCTTTGTTACCATCAGGGGTATTTAGAAACCTTTAGTTTAGTTACTTCAACCTCTGCAGTTGTCTTTGAGTTAGCTGTGTTGAGCCTATTGGGGATACTTTAAAGCCTTTGTTACCATCAGGGGTATTTAGAAACCTTTAGTTTAGTTACTTCAACCTCTGCAGTTGTCTTTGAGTTAGCTGTGTTGAGCCTATTGGGGATACTTTTAGGCCTTTGTTACCATCAGGGGTATTTAGAAACCTTTAGTTTAGTTACTTTAACCTCTGCAGTTGTCTTTGAGTTAGCTGTGTTGAGCCTATTGGGGATACTTTAAGGCCTTCGTTACCATCAGGGGTATTTAGAAACCTTTAGTTTAGTTACTTCAACCTCTGCAGTTGTTTTTGAGTTAGCTGTGTTGAGCCTATTGGGGATACTTTAAAGCCTTTGTTACCATCAGGGGTATTTAGAAACCTTTAGTTTAGTTACTTCAACCTCTGCAGTTGTTTTTGAGTTAGCTGTGGGCAGAAAACTAATTTTGGAGAAGTAATTATAAGAGTGAGAGAACTCTATTTCTTATTGCTAATCTGGCAACCTCTGCGTCATAAATGCGTGAAAGGGTTTTAAGGTTGGTGAAGGTCTAGCGAGGAAACTAAATAATACATAAATAAACCCGACAAAATAACCACTGTCCCCTTAAGATATCCAATGTAATGGAGGTAAACAAGGGGGGGAGGGGGGGCAAAACAAATAGCCTCTCTCTCTCCCTTTCCCCTTATATCCCCCCCTCCGTTTCTCCTTACAGCTACCCCCTCTTTTTCCACAAAGTCATCCCCCCCCCTCTCTCTCTCTCTCATACCCCCCCCCCCCCCCCCTTCCCAGAAAGTGTCTCCATAAAGTAACTAATATCGTTCTTACCACCACATACTCCCAATGCAATTAACCCCTTCAGTACCGGCGACGTCCTTTTAACTGTATTCTGGATACTGTTAGACGGTCTTCTTCAGTTTCTTTAGGGCCTACAGCAATTAACAGTTTCTTTAGGGCCTACAGCAATTAACAGTTTCTTTAGGGCCTACAGCAATTAACAGTTTCTTTAGGGCCTACAGCAATTAACAGTTTCTTTAGGGCCTACAGCAATTAACAGTTTTTTTAGGGCCTACAGCAATTAACAGTTTCTTTAGGGCCTACAGCAATTAACAGTTTCTTTAGGGCCTACAGCAATTAACAGTTTCTTTAGGGCCTACAGCATTTAACAGTTTCTTTAGGGCCTACAGCAATTAACAGTTTCTTTAGGGCCTACAGCAATTAACAGGCTTCGAACCACCTCACTGAACCCATTTTACTACCACGGATCCTTCTAAAACGGCACAAATTCCTCTAAAATATGATTAGAATAAAACTGAAAAGACGTCGCCGTTACAGAAGGGGTTAATGGAAGCATAACATTATCATCCTCCGGGGACTTGAACCCAGGACACCACATACAAAACTTACACGCTTTTAACCATTATAACCATAAAAAAAAAAAAAAAAAAAATATATATATATATATACCACCCAGACAGTTAAATAGGGGAGATTTCCACTCGAGGGAATTATTTTCTGGACCCATTTCTCCCTCGTGTTTAGCCCCATTGCCTTTTAGATGTTAACACCTTCGCCCTTTTAGTTTGGCGATTTTAACAACTTTCGACCCATTTCTTTGTCATTATTAAGGCTTTTCGTATCATTTAGGTGTCGATTGTTTCCTGGTGAGCGATATGGGGTGAACGTCTTAATCTGAAAACTAAGGGGGCTAAACATGAGGAAAAAGGGGAACCAGAAAAACGACCCATCTCCCCTTAACCCTTTCACGCTCATATGACGCAGAGGTTGCCAGATTAGCAATAAGAAATAGAGTTCTTTCAATCTTATAATTACCTCTCCAAAATTAGTTTTCTGCCCACAGCTAACTCAAAGACAACTGCAGAGGTTGAAGTAACTAAACTAAAGGTTTCTAAATACCCCTGTTGGTAACAAAGGCTTTAAAGTATCCCCAATAGGCTCAACACAGCTAACTCAAAGACAACTGCAGAGGTTGAAGTAACTAAACTAAAGGTTTCTAAATACCCCTGATGGTAACAAAGGCTTTTAAAGTATCCCCAATAGGCTCAACACAGCTAACTCAAAGACAACTGCAGAGGTTGAAGTAACTAAACTAAAGGTTTCTAAATACCCCTGATGGTAACAAAGGCTTTAAAGTATCCCCAATAGGCTCAACACAGCTAACTCAAAGACAACTGCAGAGGTTGAAGTAACTAAACTACAGGTTTCTAAATACCCCTGATGGTCACAAAGGCTTTAAAGTATCCCTAATAGGCTCAAAATTGCGTCATATGTCGGAGAGGGTTAATTAACGCTCTTTCATCCTACATTATAGTATTCCCAAAATTCCTTATTCTGCTACAAAGAGGGTTGTGTTTGGCTGAATTGAACGCTATAAATGAACAAAGTGAACCTTGCGGAGTTCCGCTGCAGACCCACTGCAGAAGAGCCACCCAGGCTCTTGCACCGTGGAATTGTCTTTTTTCTTTTTGTTTCCGGAATCTTTGACCCACTACTAATAAACGGCTGCCTCCACGACACTGAACTAAGACCACACTTGTTCGTAGAGCCAAAATTAACAAAGCGAACCAGTCAGATTTCAGCTACCAACTGTGGTAGTTCTTGCACCACGAATCGTCTAAAACGTGATGTAGCGGATTCATCCATCATTAATTTTGGTTTTCTCAAGTTATACCCTATACCCAAAACTGGATTCCCATGAAGTGCATCACTCGATTATCGCTATCCATTTTTTTTTTTTTTTTTTTTTTTCTATATTCCAACTTACTTCCTCTCGGGCATAGGCTGAGAGCCTTAACATTCACCGCTTTACAATGAACAGTGAAGCTGCAAACATAATTCTATAACTATAACTGCGGCGTTTCCGCACCCTCCTCAGCTCCCCGCCATGGAGTGGCTTCGGTTACCCAGGCTTTATTGTGGTCGGCAGGGAGGGTTCTGTGGGGGCGCTCGGTTATGGTCTTGGCCTTGCTCGGGGCCTTGGGGCTGTTCGGCCAGGCAGCTTGGGGAACAACAACAACAACAACAACAACAACAACAACTATAAATTTGGTCAAACAAGCTCTACTACTGACCTTGGTAGCTATGTATCGTCGGCGGTGGTGTGGTTTACAAGGGGTCCATACAGAAAATGGTCCAAACAGAAAAGACTATAGGTAGCGCCAGCGAACTTGAAAGTAATGTTGACCCCTTAACTTCTAATAACTCGAAATTAATGAAAGCAATCGAGCTGACGTTTCTATCATTTGGGAAGAGTCCACCCGGAAATAGGTGTGGATATTTACAGCCAGTTTGCTCTAGGCCCTTTTCAGTTACAGAGAGGGCAGGGATCAAGATTATTGTCAAGTTCGTTGGCGCTACCTATAGTAAAACCAAAAGTGACGTACCATGATGGCGATGTAGCGTCGGTGGTGGTAGGGTAGCGGTCCATCCCCCACTAAGAGTTCCTGGTGGAGGCGAGAGAAACACTCGAAGTAGGTGGGGTGGTCATCCAACATCTGAGAGACACCCTCGCCCTCGCACGCTAGGCCCAAGTGATCCTGAAACACACACATAAAGAAATATCTATATAAGTAAAGAAATATATAAATAAATACCTGAAACACACAAATAATACAGAAATACCACTATAAGCAAATAAATACATAAATAAATAAATATAAATTAATTCCTGAAACACACATAATAGTTAGTTTTCTACTAATAACAAATACAATACATAAATATATGTATAAATAAATACATAAATATACAAATAAATACATAAACACATACATAAATAAATGTATAAATACATGCATAATAATAATAATAATAATAATAAATAAAATAATAATAGTAATCTTATCCTGACAACCCCTTCTGTACCGGTGACGTCTTTCTAATTTTATTCTGGCTACTATCAGACGATTTTATTCAGTTTAAAAGGACTTCCAGCAATTAACAGGCTTCGAACTATCTCGCTTTCTCCTTATACTACCGGTACCGCAGATTCTTATTAAACTGCAACTCCAAGAAGTGGAGTGGTCATGCCACTGGACTGGTAATCCAATGATCCCGGGTTCGAATCCCGATGTATCAATGGGGAAAGATATTATTGGGATGGAATTTGTGCTGTACCTAGAATCAGTGCATTACCACAAAGCCCACCAAAATGCCAAAAATATACCCTCATTGTTCCCTGATTAAATAGAATTGTATGAATATTCCCATATTCAAAATATGCTACAAGGGTGCAATGCCTAGTGAGTTAATTGCCCAATAGGTGGCGTTCTGAGAGCGAGGGTCCGAGTCTAGGGGATGAGACAGTGAAGCACTGAGGCGAGGAAGCTCCAGAGATGGGGCTGCTTCGAGCCGTGGGTGGGCAGCCGAGCCCCGTGCATCTTGCGAAGGCAAGATATCGGGGGCTAGTTGCATCTCAAATTGTTTCACATACATGTCTCACTCCCTAGACTGGAACGAGATCTCACGGGCTTCACCGTTGAATGTACGGTTGAATGTACAGGTTCTCAGCCTATGCCCGAGAGGGAGTAGTTGGAATATAGAAAAGAAAAGAAAAATAATACAATAAAAATTACGTCACCGGTAAGGAACGGGTTAAGGCCACGCTCTATGTCCTCGAGTGTAAAACAGTTATAGGTAACGCCAACTAACTTGACAATAATCTTGATCCCTTAACTTCTCATAACTCAAAATGAATGAAAGCAATCGGGCTGACATTTCTATCATTTGGGAAGAGCCCACCAGGAAATAGGAGTGAATATTTACAGCCAGTTTGCTCAAGGTCCTTTTGAGTTACGAAGAGGTCGAGGGTTGAGATTGTTGTCAAGTTCGTTGGCGCCACCTATAGTAAACAGATTATGAAGTAATATTAAATGAGGGACGGGTAATTAATACAAGGTCAGTGAGGTAGTTACCATGGTGATGAGCGGGGTGGTGGTTGAAGCCATCATCATCATCATCCTCATCATAATATATATCACCGTAGTAGTAGTAGTAGTAGTAGGCTGGGCATCACCACACAGGCAGGGAAGGGGGGGGGGGGGTTACTGCACCTCAAACAACAACAGAAACGACAACGACGACGACAATAAGTACTGGTCTTCACAATATTAATAAAACAATAACAAAGATAAGCACAGGGTTCTACAAAGTTAAGAAAACAACATCAGACGGAATCAAAAGGCCAATCCAAGAAATGTAAACAAACAGAGAGAGAGAGAGAGTGTGTGTGCGTTATCAAGGGAGACAGTATATATAGACAAAAGCCTGATAAAGGACGTATTATAGATTGTGCCAAGGCTAAGATAATAAAAAGGGGTAACTAGGACAAAAGAAGAGAGAGTACAATCTGGAGGTCATCAATATATACAGATGTACAAATGAGAGGTCAGCAACATAAACACGTGTACAATCAAGGTCAATAACAAAGACAGGTGTTCAATAGAGAGGCAATCAACAAAGACAGGTGTTCAAATAGGAAATCAACAACATGAACAGGTATTCGATTGAGAGGCTATTAACAAAAACAGATGCTCAAATGGCCCACAGGTGTTCAATCGAGAGGCAATTAAAATAGACAGATGTTCAAATAGCTCATAAAGTTCAACAGGTGTTCAATTGAGAGGCTATCAACAAAGACAGATGCTCAAATAGGCCAATAACAGATACAGGTGTTCAATCGAGAGGTAAATAACAAAGACAAATGCTCAAATAGATAATTAACTTCAACAGGTATTCAATAGAGAAGCTATCAACAAAGACAGATGTTCAAATAGCTCAATAACTTCAACAGGTGTTCAAACGAGAGGCTATCAAAAAAGACAGATGTTCAAATAGCTCAATAACTTCAACAGGTGTTCAAACGAGAAGCTATCAACAAAGACAGATGTTCAAATAGCTCATTAAGTTCAACAGGTGTTCAGTGGGGGAGGGAGGGGGGTTGATTAGCAGCAGCACGTGCACAGGTAACACTCGAGACACCTGCAAGGACAGACAGAGAGAGAGGCAGGTGTTAGTGGAGGGGGTGGCAGCACACACACATACACACACACACACACATATATATACATACACACACACAAAACAGGTGTCGGGTAATAGCAAGGCGGTTTAAGGGGAGATGGGTCGTTTTTCTGGTCCCCCTTCTTCCTCATGTTTAGTCCCATTAGTTTACAGATGATAAACCGTTCGCCCCATTAGGCTAGTTTGTTGATTTTAAAACATTTCGTCTAATTTCTATATCAATATCAAGAACTTTCGTGCCATTTAGGTTTCGATTTTTCCTGGCGAGCAATAGCAAACCTGTAATTTTTGTCTGCCAAGACATTTTTCTACCGAAAAATGTAAAAATAGATCTAGAAGGGGGGAGGGGGGGGAGTTTTTTGCAGCTTGATGGAGGTCTAGGGAGGAAACTATAAAATAATAAAAAGATAAAACAATAAACAAATATATACGCCCATCTCCCCTTGAGCCTCCTTGCGTAACAGGGAGGAGGGGGGGGGAGGAGGGGAAGGATGGGGGGGGGGAGGGGAGGGAGGAGGGGAGGAGGGGGAGGTCATTATAGAGTTATCCAAGGCAACATTCACATTAATTAAGCACATAATTAAATACATTATACATTAGTACAAGCTAATTAAATAATAAGTTAACAATAACATAACAAATATATTATACCAATTATAATACGGGAACAATAACATAATTAATATCATATAGCAATTATACTGTATATGGTAAAAGTACGACTATAGTCCATTTATTATAGGCAGGCCGAAATCCGTGACTGTAACTCAGAAGGGACTAGAGCAAGTGAACTCTTATAAATGGTTGCTTGTGGGTCTATCAATTGTTTTATGTCACAACAATGGCTCTGTCTCGAGTCGTCAAAAAAAAAAAAAAAAAAAAAAAAAAAAAAAAAAAGGTAAACAAAAATAATATTAATACTAATAAAAAAATAGGGTATGTCCCAGAGTACATACATAAATACATACCCAACAATGAAAACAGAGACTCTCTATACCCCCAATGACCTGAGAAAGTAAGAAGGCATTGTTATCTATTAAAGAGATTAGGTGATAGCTCGCTTTCTTTCAACAATCAAGTTTAAGGGGGACATGGGCTGGTTTTCTGGTCTCCCTTCCCCCTCATGCTTAGCCCCATTGGTTTTTAGATTAAAAGACTTTCAGCCCATTAGTTTGGCAATTTTAAGACTTTGCGCCCCATTTTTCTGTCAATATTAAGACACGTCGTGCCATTTAGGTGTGGGTTTTTTTCCTGGCACGCGATAGCGAACCTGTAATTTTATGAATAACCGGCCTGTAGTCAAGACATTTTTCTACCGAAAAATGTACAAATTTACTTTGAAGGGGGGTCTGCGGGGCGTTTTTTACAGCTTGATGGAGGTCTAGAGAGGAAACTACAAAGATAATAAAAAGCTAAAACTACAAAGATAATAAAAAGCTAAAACTACAAAGATAATAAAAAGCTAAAACTACAAAGATAATAAAAAGCTAAAACTACAAAGATAATAAAAAGTTAAAACTACAAAGATAATAAAAGGCTAAAACTACAAAGATAATAAAAAGCTAAAACTACAAAGATAATACAAAGCTAAAACTACAAAGATAATAAAAGCCTAAAACAATAAGCCAATAAATAGGGCCATCTCTCCTTTCCCAACACTGGGTATCTCTCCTTTACCAACACTGGGTATCTCTCCTTTACCAACACTGGGTATCTCTCCTTTACCAACACTGGGTATCTCTCCTTTACCAACACTGGTATCTCTCCTTTACCAACACTGGGTATCTCTCCTTTACCAACACTGGGTATCTCTCCTTTACCAACACTGGGTATCTCTCCTTTACCAACACTGGGTATCTCTCCTTTACCAACACTGGGTATCTCTCTATCAGTGTTCCATAGTGTAAAAAAAAAAAAAAAAAAAACAAAAAAAACAAAAAAAAAACAGTATATTACCAGTAACAAGGACGCTATATTATGTAACATTGGTATTTTGATCTTTTAATTCAATTATATAGTTTCCTTTGTATTAATATATATACCGGCCGAGCCCGATTTCTACAAAATTACAGACTCGCTATCGTTCGACAGGAAAAAATCGACATCGCGAAAGGTTTTATTATTGACACATAAATGGAGTGAAAGTTCTTAAAATAGCCAAAGTATTAGGACAAACGTCTTAAAATTTCATAACTAGAAGGGCTAAACATGAGGGAGAAGGGGATCCCGAAAAGCAACTACCTCCCTATGAAAGTTTTCTCTCTGGAGTTGGGATACGTTTTTATCGCCACCCAATCAGAAGGTGGTGTGTTGACGAGAAGATAACGTGATTTATAGTGAACAGTAGCGCGCGCGCGCGCACACGCACACACACACACACCCTTCACATGACAACAAGAAGTTCTTCCTTTACCACCAGTGTCACATTCTTGGCACATCCACATCCTCCTCCTCATCATAGTCACCCATTCCCTTCCTTCACCCCCTCCCTAGTTTTACCCTCTCCCATACATACCACCTCTCCCTTTCTTACCCCTCCCTCCCTAACATGTCACCTCCCTTCCCTCACCCCTTCCATACACATCTCCCACCTCCCCTCCCTGACCCCCCCATACACATCTCCCCTCCCATACACACCTCCCACCTCCAATACATCTCTCCCCTATCGAAACTCTGACCCCCCCCCCAATAAATATACTCTACATACCCCCCCCCCCCCCTCTCCTCCGTCCTTGCACCCCCCATCTCTCTCTCTATATATATACTGTATATACCCTTCCACTGCCATACATCAACCCCCCCCCCTCCCTCTACCATTAATCACCTACCCTACCACGTCACTGTATATCGGTGGTAATGAACCCACCTCAGACAAGGATACAAGGATATAAAGGTAAATCACCATCAAGAGAAGGAAGACTATTGAATGATGGAGAGAGAAAAGGGGAAGGGAAGGAAGAGAAGGGAAAGGGGGTGGGAGCGAAGGGGGAAGGAAGGGAAGGGAGAGGGGAATGGGGGGGGGAGGGAGAAGGAAGATTGGTGAATGATGGAGAGAAAAGGGGAAGGGAGAGGGGAATGGGGGGATAAGAGAAGGAAGAGGGGTGAATGATGGAGAGAGAGAAAGGGAAGGGAGAGGGGAGGGGGAGGGGAAGGAAGAGGGGTGAATGATGGAGAGAGAGAAAGGGAAGGGAGAGGGGAGGGGGAGGGGAAGGAAGGGGGAGAGAGTGGAAGAGAAGGCAGGGACAGACAGACAGACATACAACAGACAGACAGACAACATACAGACAGACATACAGAGACAGAGAGACAGACAGAAATACAGAGACAGACAAACAGACAGTGATACAGTTAGGAGGCACCATTGCAGAGGGTGGCCAGGCTCAAGATAAAGGAGGTGCAGGAGCAGAAGATAGTGACATGCATTGGGGTATGATTAATGTTCCCAGCTGTTACGTGTTTCTTACCGAGTAACTATGTAGGGGACATTATACAGAAGGGAAAGGAAGGAGGTGAGAAGGGAAATGGGGGGTGAGGAAATAGGGGAAATGGGGGCAAAAGATGAGGGAAATGGGGGGTGAAAGATGGGAGAGGAAATAGGGGAAATGGGGGCAAAAGACGAGGGAAATAGGGGGTGGAGGGTGGGAGAGGAAATAAGGGAAATGGGGGGTGGAGGGAAGGGGGGAGAGAAAATAGGGGAAATGGGGGGGGGAGAAAAAATAAGGGAAATAAGGGGATGGGGAGGATAGGAAATAAGGGAAATGGGAGGGGGTAATGGGGGAGGAGAGGAAATAATGGAAATCTGGGGGGGGGGGGAGAAAAATGACTTGAAAATTGCCCCATTTGGAAGCTATAGTCTATTTGCTGTAAGTAGGCGATAAATCATGACCTCTATTCCCTGTAACTCAAACAGGGCTGGAGCAAACTGGTTGTAAATTTCCACATCTATTGCCTGACTGACTCTTCCCAAATGGTAGAAATATTAGCTCGATTACTCTAGTCGTTTTTTGAGTTACAGAGGTTAAAGGTCATGATTTCTCGCCTACTTACAGCGAATAGACTGTAGTAGAGGAATGGCCTTTACAAACATTGATACCGTCGCAAGAAACCAAATCAATTCCTGAAACTAAATGTATACACTTCCTTAAATGAATTTATGTCGTATAAATTAGTCTATTTTAAACATGACCGTCAAATGCCCTTCGAACACCTACCTCGATTACTATCCGTACATGTGTGTGTGCGTGTGTGTGTGTGTGTGTGTGTGTGTGTGTGTGTGTGTGTGTGTGTGTGTGTGTGTGTGTACCTCGTTTACTGTCCGTACACTCCTCTCTTCCTGTGTGTGTGTGTGTGTGTGTGTGTGTTAATCTACTTCTAATGATATTTTCTTTCAAGTCACGAGGCCACCTAAAATATAAAGAGGCAAAATACAAGCAAGTTTACCTTATACACACACACACACACGCACGCAACACATCCACCCACACACACGCACATACACAAACACATTATGTACACAAACACACAAAACACACATATCAACAAACACACATCAACAAACACGCACGTATAAACATAGGTATTAACACACACACACACACATATCAACAGACACACATCAACAAACACGCACGTATAAACAGTCATTAACACACACACACACACACATATCAACAGACACACATCAACAAACACGCACGTATAAACATAGGTATTAACACACACACACACACACACACACACACACACACACACACACACACACACACACACACACACACATATCAACACATACAAACAAACACACACAAACAAACAAACAAATGCAAATCCTTGACCAAATCTGTCCCAACATAATATCAAGTAACAGTATCGGCAAATTAATGATCAAGAGACAAAACACTGACAAGAGGGACCAGTCAAGCAACAACAACAACACCATCATCAACAACAACAACAATACTAACGAAAGCAAGAAGAAGAAGAAGGAAGGAGGAGGAATGAAGAAAGAAGAAGACGAGGAAAGAAGAAGGAAGGAGGAAGAAACAAGGAGGAAGAAGGAAGGAGGAAGAAGGAAGGAGGAAGGAGGAAGGAGGAAAGAAGAACAGAAGAAGAAGAGGCAGAAGGAAGGAGGAGGAGGAAGCAAGAGGAAAGAAGAAGACGAAGAAAGAAAGAAGAAGAAAGAGGAAGAAAAATCAAACAAAAACCCTTTAACCATTAGGCACCAGCTACAGTACACATTATATACCAAAGACCCCCCCACACTCTCTCTCTCCCTCTCCCTCTCTCTCTCTCTCTCATAAGTAGAAACATATATGGTATACACACGCACTTTATCACAATTACATTAATAAACACACACACAAACTGTAGCACACTAACAAAATTGCAGTCCTTACCTTTTGATACCTTTTGATGTGTTCGCCACTCTTCTAGCGGCACCAAGGAGCGCGACGCCCCTCGTTACGGGTGGTGATTATACATTTATAAATACCTAGATATATATATATATACCTGTTGATTCTTTCGGGGCTACTTGCATTTAAAATAACCAAATCACTAACCTGCAGTACTAACCTGATCATTAAAAAAGGATAGCGTAACACTATGGGAAGAGGAGAGGGGGAAGGGAGGGAGGGGGGGGGAAATAATCAAAATAGTAAGCTTAGATTGAACCTGATGCCTGCTAAAATTAGGAGGGGGGGGGGGGGGGGGAGGAGGGGGAAGGGGGAGTTTCAAGGGCACACTGCACCTGGTTTGATAGGAGGGGGCGGAGGGGAGGGGGCATGTGGCAGTGGTGTTTGTCAGTGGGGGCAGCTGGCTCTGTGTGTGTGCGTGTGTTTGTGAGTCAGTGTGTGTGTGTGTGTGTGTGTGTATCTGAGAGAGAGAGAGAGAGAGAGAGAGAGAGAGAGAGAGAGAGAGAGAGAGAGAGAGAGAGAGAGAGAGAGAGAGAGAGAGAGAGAGAGAGAGAGAGAGAGAGAGAGAGAGAGATTGAGAATGAGTGTGGGAGGGGGAGAGAGTTACAAGGAATAGCTAGAATCTCAAAGGCCTTGCAGTCCATTCCGGGGAGATACTCGAAGTGGAAAGAGAGAGATTGTGTTGTGCACTACACTCATTACAGTGTACACAATACTATCTATTCTCTCCTTGAACTGCTCTACCGAAGAACTATTCACAACTTCGGAGGAAAGTTTGTTCCAGGTAGAACATATTTGATGTGAAAACATTTCCACAAATACTAATACTTAACCTTTTTAATTCTAACTTCCAGCCATGGTTGCGTGTTGTATTCATATGGAGGCTAGAAATTTTGCTATAATCTACAAAAGGTCTTAAAATCGCCAAACTAATGGAACGAACGTCTTAATATCTCAAAGCTAATGGGACTAAACAAGAGAAAAAGCAACTACCTCCCCCTTAACATCATCTGCAAGCTTGGATATGACACTCACCAGACCAATATGGACGTCATTGATATACTGTATATATTATGATAAGCAGCAGTGGGCCAAGGACAGAGCCCTGCGGAACTTCAGGAAGTGACAGGAGTCCACTCAAATGATATAGGCTACCATTGATTTATTACTCGAGAGAGAGAGAGAGAGAGAGAGAGAGAGAGAGAGAGAGAGAGAGAGAGAGAGAGAGAGAGAGAGAGAGAGAGGAAGAGCTAAGGAGTGAGATAAAGAAAAAAATTGTGAAAGAGAATGACAGGATGTGAGAGATAAAGATAACGGCCTACCGTGTGTGTGTGTGTGTATGTGTGTATTCTACCGTACCCATTAGACCCCAAAAACTGACCATCAACATCGCAATCGGTCATTCACCCTTGAGGACGGACCTGTGATAAAACTACGGGAAGCATGTAAACAAAGCCGCCATCTTGGATCAGGCTTGCCAACCCTAACTAAAAAATTCCAAACAGCTGACTTATCGTGAAGAGTACAAAAGAGTACAAAGGAAATCAAGCAACAACAGATCTAGTGACTCTTCTAGGCTGCTTGTCCTCCAAAACACTGAGGATCAAGTGTCCAAACAGAGAGAGAGAGAGAGAAAAAAAATGTGAGAGAATGTGTGAGAAAGAGAAAATGCGTGTGAGAGAGAATGTGTGTGAGAAAGAGTGTATGTGTGTGTGTGTGTGAGAGAGAGACTGCGTGTGTGAGAGAAAATGTGTGCGTGAGTGTGTGAGAGAAAGAGAGTAAGTAGCCTGTATGTCTGTGTGTATACGTGTGTGTGTGTGTGTGTCCCAGTGTATGTATGTGTGAAGGTGTATATAATACTGCTGTGACTGCCTGACTTACTTCATAACCCTGGCAAAACATAGATCTATAATTATAACACGGTTTATTGCTTAGCACTTAAAAGGCTTCACAAGTCACAACAGAGAGAGAGAGAGAGAAAGAGAGGTGTATACAGTAGGCTATGACAGTAGGTGAGACAACGCATGGTAAGCATCACACCACTGTTGTTGTTGTTGTTGTTGGCTAGCTCATTTTTGTTTAGGGTGGCCGACTCGAGACAGAGCTGAAAACGCAACTAACACCGTCTGGCTCTCTATACCAGCATCTATGACGCAGCTTCTGGGGGAACCTGTTTGTCATACCGGTACCGGACTGGTTTATATAGGGTCGTCTTCTTGTTAAGGGGGGTCACTTGCTTTTTTGTTCTCTCTTTCTCTGAGTTGTATTCATTCGGCTCCATTCAGCCTAATGATGGATGGTAGTGATGGATCAAAATATTATACAGAGATCTCCATTATACATGTCATTGTGGTGTAGGGGTTTCCAAATTCCATAACAAAAAAATGGCTAGGGTTAAAATGTAATGCTTAAATGTATGTTATAATAAGCACGTGACGAAGACAGTGTGTGTGTGTGTGTAAGATAGAGTGTGGGTGTGTGTGTGTGTGTATGTGTGGTGTGTGTTTGTGTAAGCTAGAGTGTGCGTGTGTGTGTGTGTATGTGTGGTGTGTGTTTGTGTAAGCTAGAGTGTGGGTGTGTGTGTGTGTATGTGTGGTGTGTGTTTGTGTAAGCTAGAGTGTGCGTGTGTGTGTGGAGGGGGGGGGGAGTTAAAATGAAAGTAATTGTGTATGTGTATAATTGAGTTAGAGGGTGTGTGTGTGTGTGTGTGTGTGTGTGTGTGTGTGTGTGTGTGTGTGTGTGTTCTGGTATGTGTCAGCATAAGGTGTGAATGAAGGCCAAGTTACCAACGTCACCACAAGCTAGCCAACACACTAACAACAACAAGTGGTGTGATGCTTACCTTGCGTACACCTATACACCCTCCCTCCCTCCCTCCCTCTCTCCATTCCTCTCGATTTCATTCAGCTTAGGAAATAGGCCTCCTAATGAATACACAGAGAGAGAGGGAGAGAGAGAGAGGTAAACTGAATTCCTTAGCAACTCATTTATCGATACTTAACCCTTTCAAGGTCCGATTACGCATTTTTATGTTGTTTTTTTGGCTAGTATTTACCGATTTTCTTCAGATTAAGAGGGTTAATTGGGATTGTCTTCATGTATATCATTCCGACAGACCTTTCCTAAACTGTCTAAAAATCGTCTACTGATAGCCAAAAGAAACTGTCAAAACGCGTCATAATCTTCAAAGGGTTAATGGTAAAGTATATAACTACCAAGTCTCTTCAGCATATTATACTCTATTTATTTTCAGCTGATGGTAAATTGAATCCCTTAAGGGGAGGTATTTAGTTTGTTCTCTAGACCTCCATCAATCTTAAAATTACACCCCCTTGAGTCCCTTTCAAGATATATTTGTACATTTTTCGGTAGAAAAATTTCCCGGCCGATGGCCGGTTCCTCTTAAATTACAGGCTCGCTATCGCTCGCCAGGATAAAATTGACACCTGAATGGCACGAAAGGTCTTAATATGGGGTGAAAGTTCTTAAAATCGCTAAACTAATGGGGCAAACGTTTTATAATATCAAAAGCAATGGGGCTAAACATGAGGGAGAAAGGGGTCAAGAAAAAAATCCCTTAAGTGGAGATCTCCCCTTAAGACCCGATTTCTCGATTCTTGGTGGAAATCTATGAAACTACACCAAACGTCATATTACTACCAAGTGTGCGTAATGAACGACGTATTTCGCAACAAAACTACACCAAACGTCATATTACTACCAAGTGTGCGTAATGAACGACGTATTTCACAACAAAACTACACCAAACGTCATATTACTACCAAGTGTGCGTAATGAACGACGTATTTTACCACAAAACTACACCAAACGTCATATTACTACCAAGTGTGCGTAATGAACGACGTATTTCGCAACCAAAACTCTTCGTAAAATCTGAATAATCAAGATGCAAACCACATCCTCTTACCCTAAGTAGTAGCTGCTGGCAATCAACCGCCTGTAGTGAGAGGTTAACACTTCACACAACATAGTTCGTTACAAATGGCTCAAAATCAACCGACTGAAGTGAGAGGTTAACACTTCACACAACATAGTTCGTTACAAATGGCTCAAAATCAACCGCCTGAAGTGAGAGGTTAACACTTCACAATATAGTTCGTTACAAATGGCTCAAAATCAACCGCCTGTAGTGAGAGGTTAACACTTCACAACATAGTTCGTTACAAATGGCTCAAAATCAACCGACTGAAGTGAGACGTTAACACTTCACAACATAGTTCGTTACAAATGGCTCAAAATCAACCGCCTGTAGTGAGAGGTTAACACTTCACAACATAGTTCGTTACAAATGGCTCAAAATCAACCGCCTGAAGTGAGAGGTTAACACTTCACACAACGTAGTTCGTTACAAATGGCTCAAAATCAACCGCCTGAAGTGAGAGGTTAACACTTCACAACATAGTTCGTTACAAATGGCTCAAAATCAACCGCCTGAAGTGAGAGGTTAACACTTCACAACATAGTTCGTTACAAATGGCTCAAAATCAACCGCCTGAAGTGAGAGGTTAACACTTCACAACATAGTTCGTTACAAATGGCTCAAAATCAACCGCCTGAAGTGAGAGGTTAACACTTCACAACATAGTTCGTTACAAATGGCTCAAAATCAACCGCCTGAAGTGAGAGGTTAACACTTCACAACATAGTTCGTTACAAATGGCTCAAAATCAACCGCCTGAAGTGAGAGGTTAACACTTCACAACATAGTTCGTTACAAATGGCTCAAAATCAACCGCCTGAAGTGAGAGGTTAACACTTCACAACATAGTTCGTTACAAATGGCTCAAAATCAACCGCCTGTAGTGAGAGGTTAACACTTCACAACATAGTTCGTTACAAATGGCTCAAAATCAACCGCCTGAAGTGAGAGGTTAACACTTCACAACATAGTTCGTTACAAATGGCTCAAAATCAACCGCCTGAAGTGAGAGGTTAACACTTCACAACATAGTTCGTTACAAATGGCTCAAAATCAACCGACTGAAGTGAGAGGTTAACACTTCACAACATAGTTCGTTACAAATGGCTCAAAATCAACCGCCTGCAGTGAGAGGTTAACACTTCACAACATAGTTCGTTACAAATGGCTCAAAATCAACCGCCTGAAGTGAGAGGTTAACACTTCACAACATAGTTCGTTACAAATGGCTCAAAATCAACCGCCTGAAGTGAGAGGTTAACACTTCACAACATAGTTCGTTACAAATTGGCTCAAAATCACGTACTTATCCAAATGGGAACATCTATTATTAAGGGGGAGGTCTCCACTGGAGGGATTTTTTTTCTTGACCCCTTTCTCCCTCATGTTTAGCCCCATTGCTTTTGATATTATAAAACGTTTGTCCCATTAGTTTAGCGATTTTAAGAACTTTCACCCCATATTAAGACCTTTCGTGCAATTCAGGTGTCGATTTTACCCTGGCGAGCGATAGCGAGCCTGTAATTTAAGAGGAACCGGCCTTCGGCCGGGACATTTTTCTACCGAAAAATGTACACATTTATCTTGAAAGGGACTCAAGGGGGTGTAATTTTAAGCTTGATGGAGGTCTAGGGAACAAACTAAATACCTCCCCTTAACCCCTTCGGTACTGGCGACGTCTTTTAAGTTATATTCTAGGTATATTTAGACGATGTTGTGCAGTTTGAGCAGGATCTGAGGTAGTCAAGAGGGTCAAGAGGGATAGTTCGAAGCCTGTTAATGGCTGGAGGCCCTTTATAAACTGAATACAATCGTCTAACAGTAGCCGGAATAGTGCTAAAAGGACGTCACCGGTACAGAAGGGGTTAACAGTCAGTTCAAACCAAATAAATAGAACACAGCTCGTTTGATGTGAGCCAGTTATTACCAGTATATACCGGATTTGAGAGAGTGTGGGTGAGAGATAGCGAGAGAGCGAGAGAATGTGTGAGACAGTCAGTGAGAGAGATAGATAGATATATAGAGAGTGTGTGTGAGTGAGGGTGTACAAAGGAGTACAAAGGAAATCAAACAACAACAGGTCTAGTGACCCTTCTAGGCTGCTTGTCCTCCAAAACACTGAGGATCAAGTGTCCAAACAGTGGTTTAGAGTGGGTAAGGGAACATTGGAAAGGGAACTACTGCTCTGGAACTAATGTCCGTGGCAGGATTAGGAAGTTAGTAGAGGACAGATGGGTTAGCAACTGAGGGGGAGATGAAATAAAGTGATTCATTTACAAACGCAGTCAGTCGCGGGTTTGATGAGATATTTGTCTAGGCGGAGTTAAATTAATCAACGGTGCTGCAGTCTATAACGTCTGTCTCGGGGAAGCCCATTCCACAAGTTGACAACTCGATTGAAGAAGAAATTCTTAGATTCGTGTGAGTTAAAAGATTTACCAATAATTTTGCAACCGTTTCCCCGCGTGTAATTAGATTGGTCGATAGTGAAGTACTTACTACAGTTCATATTGGCGATGCCTTTGATGATTTTGAACACTTTAATTAAGTCACCTCTTAATCTGCGCTGGGTTAAAGGAACTAGATTTAATTCTCTAAGACGCTCTTCGTATGGTTTGTTCTTTAGGCTAGGTATCATTTTGGTAACTCTACGTTGAACTCGTTCTAGCTTGTTTATATCTTTTTGGTAATAAGGGCACCAGGATTGAACGCAGTATTCCAGAAGAGGGCGGACTAAGGAATTGTAAAGGGTTAGGATAACTTCTTTGGATTTATGCTCAAATGACCTGCCTATAAAGCCAATTATTTTGTTTGCCTTCTTAACAACTGAACATTGTTGACTCGGTTTTAAGTTACTCGATATTGTTACTGAGTGAGTGAGTGAAGACAAATTGAGGGTGTGAAAGCGAGAGAGTACAAAGGAAATCAAGCAACAACAGGTCTAGTGACCCTTCTAGGCTGTTTGTCCTCCAAAACACTGAGGATCAAGTGTCCAAACAGTGGTTTAGAGTGGGTAAGGGAACATTGGAAAGGGAACTAATGTCCGTGGCAGGATTAGGAAGTTAGTAGGAGAGAGAGAGAGAGAGAGAGAGAGGGTGTGATAGAGTGAATAAGAAAGTGTGGGTGTGAAAGAGAGTGAGAGTGAAGGTGAGAGTGAGTTAACAAGCAGTAATAACCGGACAAGAGATGCCCTTTAAACCCGGAGGTGAGATACGTCGGCTGCTCCCTCCCTGATAACGATAGACAACAGATAATGCATGTTCACAAGCTCAAAAAAAAAAAATAATAATAATAATATTAATTTAATTAATTTAATTTAAAATAACAGCCCACTTGATGGGAGCCTGTTACTACCAGTATATACCGGAGCTGAGAGAGAGAGAGAGAGAGAGAGAGAGAGAGAGAGAGAGAGAGAGAGAGAGTACAGTAGCCTGTACGTGCTAAACCTAAGTGTACACAAACATACATACGAACCAACTATATATAATTGTACACATACACACGATAAAGCCTAAAAGTGTACACAAACATACATACGATCAAACCTAAAAATGTACACATAAAGGAAGTTGGATCTGTATACATCGATAATTAAAATAGAAATGCAATAATAATGTAGGTTTTTGATGGCTAAATGGTATGTTGAATTGGGTTTTATGTATTTATAAATGTACTAAGACCGCATTTTAGCTGTAAATGTTGTGAAATATCGATGTCTACAGCTCCAACTTCCTTATAGAACGAAACTAGCAAGTGGTCAATTCCAAGCAAAATGGAAAACTGACATGGCAATCGAAATAAAAATAAGAAAAATGAACTATCTTACTATAGCTATTCTAACATAAGATTGATTTTCGGTGTGAGCATCCTGGGTTCGAATCCACGGACTGCCACATGTGTTTGTAAATTTCATTAATCGATTTTAGGAGTATAGTTGGTTGTTGGAAGGAACATAATAATAAGAGGGCATGTCTTGTCATTCATCCGTAAATGCAGTCAGTTGAGGGTTAAGGGCGAGATATTTGTCTAAGCGATTTATAAGTTTATAAGTGTATACAAATGTGAATATCATAGCGGCAGTGGTGTGGGAGAACGTTAGATATTTATAGATGTGTGTGTGTGTGTGTACTCATGTTAGACCCACTGACCTCCCCACGAGAACACACACACACACACACACGCACGGTGGCCGAGCGCGTTTAATCGCTGTATTTTGAGTGCTCACTCTGGTGTCAGGGGTTCGATCCCACGTGCCGGGAAGTTCTCTCAAAAACTTTCCCTGGCCGTGAAGACTAGGTCTGGACCAACCGTTTCAGAGGGCCCACTAAAGTCCCCTGCCCACGTCCTACTCCCTTGAAACACTTGTGCATATTGTTTTGGTATTATTAAGTGTTTAGTTGTTTCAGTGTGCCTACATATTAATACTCTCTCTCTCTCTCTCTCTCTCTTACTTTTGGATTTGCTATCTGTATTAGAATTAACCTATGAACTGCTAGAACCTGTACAAAATAAAAGGCCAAGTTGAGGGAGGGAGGGCGGGTGGGGTATGAGGGCGGAATGGAGGATGTGGTATGGAGAGATACCAAGCACTAGGAAGGTATTTGAAGGGTTGTTTTTACACATGATTAAATACCTTGCTTCCAGAAGGACCTTCACAGTCCCTGGCTTAAGAGGGGTGACCTGTTTTTTGTTTATTTCTGTCCTTTTCTCTCTTTCTCTGGCTTGTATCCATTCGGCCCCATTCAGCCAACTATTTTAAGACGTTTATCCCCTTCTAGGTGTCGATTTCTTCCTGGCGAGCGATAGCGAGCCAGCATTATATGAAGAAATCCGGCTTTGCCGGAGAGATTTTTCTATCGAAAAATGTACAAATTTAGCCTGCTGTCAAACAAAAATAAAAAGTATGCTGGCTCGCTACCGCTCACCAGTAAACAAAAATTACACCTGGATGGGGATAAACGTCTTAAAACAGTAGGCTGAATGGGGCCAAATGGATACAAGCCAGAGAAAGATAGAAAAGGACAGAACAAAAACAGTTCACCCCCCCCCCCCCTTATTAAGTTCTGACCACGTCGATGGGACTCTGTTTTTGCTTCGATACAATTTCACCCAAAAGGCAGATTACCATGTCGCATAATGGCTCATATGGCGTGGCCCTATTGACGTGTGTTTAGGAGAGGTTCTTAGTTTGGTCCCTAGATATCCATCAAGCTTAAGCTTACACCCCCTTGAGCCCCTTTCAAGATAAATTTTTACATTTTTCGGTAGAAAAATGTCCCGGCTGAAAGCCGGTTCCTCTTAAATTACAGGCTCGCTATCGCTCGCCAGGATAAAATCGACACCTAAATGGCACGAAAGGTCTTAAAATTGACAGAAATGGGTTGAAAGTTCTTAAAATCGTCAAAATAATGGGGCAAAAGTCTTAAAATTAGAAAAACAATGGGGTTAAACATGAGGGAGAAAGGAGTCCAGAAAAAATTCCCTCAAGTGGATATCTCCCCTATAAGCCGGTATCACACGAGAGCTTTTATAATCAACATTTTTATGGTAACATTTCTGGACTATTTTGCACTGGTATCGGAAACTAGACTAATGATGGATGAATTTAGGTGACCGAAATATTATAAATGTTGACCTCCTAAGCTGCCAGACCAGTGTTGAGGATAAATGTTGAGGGAAAAAGCGCTCGTGTGATACCGGCTTTACTGGTCTCCATATGAAAGAGTAGCATAATTTATTTGTCTCGTAATTTAATTGTACCCTTAAATGTTGGTCTTTGCTAGTCGTTACAAGAAAATTCTATTCAGCTTAGGAAGAGCCTCTAGAAATCAAAAGTAAAAGCGAACTCAAATATACCCCCCCTTCCGGCACCCCCCCCCCCCCCCCCCCCCCCCACCTCTCTCTCTCTCTCGCCCTCCACAAACATATGGACAAGGTAGCGGGTCTGTCTGTTTCGGCAATGGAGAAAGACAAGAACAATGGATAATAAAACACTGAAAATAATCTCCTGGAAAGTGAATGGCCTGAACAATAGAACTACTGATATTCACTATAATTATTATTATTATACTTATTGTTTTAAATTGTACTTGTATTACTATATTTATGTAGCCTACTATAATTGTACTTGTATTACTATATTGATGTAGCCTACTATAATTGTCTAGCTACTATCTACAATTTACAAGTCGCCAAAATGTAGGTAGCTTGGTGTATCCATGGGTATAATTAAAAAGTAATAAATTAGTTTGCCTGAAGGGTGTGAATATCTGCTAAAAGTGACCCCAGGTGGGCTGGGGGCGGTCCGGTTTCCTCGTTAAGAGAAAATCTGGCCGTTTTCCAGCCCACTGGGGATTGGCAGGGATTAACTACCAGCCCTTGTCTCCTAAACACAGGATGCCATATACAGTCATTTGGTTGTTTTTCTGTATGTATGTATGTATGTAGGGTAAATATTGATTTGTATATATATATATATTACAATATAGACTGGGGGGAAGAAAGTCCAATCATCTTCACCCTTTTGAGTCTCCGTGTATATACATACTTGTATGCAACATTTGTAAATCCTGTATGACTTCCCTAAGTGGTTAAGGCCCCATTAATTGCTCTTTCCATTCACATATGCATAGCCTACGTGAGTTGCAGTTGGGATGTGTGTACATGCTTAGATTGATATGCAGTATTCGAAGTTGCATAATAAATCGTAGGCAGTGTCCACCAACCTTTAACTGTCTTCGTGGTGCGATGTATAAGGTGTTGATTTCCGGTGTGAGCATCCTGGGTTCGAATCCACGGACTTCCACATATGTTTGTAAATTTCATTAATCGATTTTAGGAGTATGGTTGGTTGTTGGAAGGAGCATACCGGTAATAATTTATACGAACTTAATAAAAAAAAAAAAAAAAAAAAAAAAAAATCTCTCTCTCTCTCTCTCTCTCTCTCTCTCTCTCTTGGGCACTCTGAAGACGCAATATCACAAAATAAAAGTACGCCCATCTAAATAAATTCGTTCACAAACACACACCCCCCCCCCCCCCCCCCACATGCACCGCCACGACATTGACTTACATAAACACACTCGATCAAGGATAAGGGGGGGGGGGGGGGAGGGGGGGACGGTAAGGGAGCAAGGATAAGGGGGGATTCAGGGGGAACGGTTAGGGAGTGAGGCAACAATTCTAACACCACCACAACACTACAATAACAACTACTAGACCAGACTACGCACTGCCTCTTCCTTAACCTCTGTCTGACACCCAGTTAAACTTGATATATGACACCTCAACCTCGTCAACAGCACGACCAAACAGAAAAAAAAGGCAGAGGAGAAAAAAGGAAAGAAAGGCAAATAACCCGCGCAACTGAGAGCGCGCCAAAGAGCCCACGCTGCCAAACACACGCCCCCGCGGAGAGCCAATGAGAGGCCCGGGTTGCTCTGACGTCAGCGGGGAATGTACCGGGAGGACCAATGGGAAAGCGGGAATATCGTATGACTCCACGTGCTGGCCACAGGCGCTTTAGTAAACAAATGCTTGGACAGCTGCTGGGGTTTGGCTTTTGATTACATTTACATAAATTTATACTAATCATTGGAAACACAACTCGTATTCAAGGAGTTACAACTATCTGGGTATCCATTTTGGTATCCATTTGGTATCCATTTTGGTATCGTCTGCAAATGTACTTATCCTACTAGTTATACCTAAATCAAGGTCATTTATGTATATAATAAACAACAGAGGACCTAATACAGATACTAATACTGTAAAAGGGGATGTGTCGGATGGTTGAAAGCCACAGTTGCTCGCGCGTTTGGGGCTAGCAACACGTATTATGAAAAACATGCATCCTCCTTCATTCACTGTCCCCCCCCCCTTCACTCACTCAACCCCACAATTTGCCGGAGGATAACAGGTTTTTCACAATACGTAGACGGAGGTCTTTTAAAAAAAAAAAAACTATCTGTATAACTTTCACTATAGTCCATTCATTCTAAGTTGGGCAGACATCGTAACCTCCTCTAACCTCTGTAACTCAAGAAGTGCTAGAGCAAATGAGCTGTCAATTTAACATAAGAACATAAGAAAATGGGAGTCTGCAAAAAGCCAATCGGCCCACACAAGGCAGATCCCTGTCACACCCAACCCCAAATACAAGGCCCAATTATAGGCCCAACTCACTAATACCTTGAGTACTGCCCCCACCAAAACGGTCAGGGATTATCACAAGATTACGGGGGTCTGCTGAACGCCGATTGGCCCACACCTGGTAGATCCCCCTCACACCCAACCCATCTCGTCCATATGCCTATCTAATTATTTATCTTAAAGCTCCCTATCGTTCTTGATCCCACCATATCACTTGGTAGCCTATTCCACCCATCTACAACTCTGTTACCAAACCAATATTTGCCTTTATCTTTTCTGAAACTAAATTTATCTAATTTGAAACCATTTGTACGAGTTATTTCGCTATCACTGAGCTTTAGTACACTTGTCATGTCCCCTTTATTAATCCCACTAACCCCCTTGAATACCTCTATCATATCCCCTCTAACTCTGCGTCTCTCTAACGAAGGTAAGCCTAATTTCTTCAACCTTTCTTTATACGGAAAATTTCGAATATGGATAATTTTTGTCATTCTACGTTGTACTCTCTCCAATGAATCTATGTCCATTCTGTAATAAGGACACCAAAATTGAACAGCATAATCCATATGGGGTCTCACTAATGACAAGTAAAGTTTTAAGATAACATCAGCAGTTCTGTTACTCACACTCCTAGATATGAACCCGAGAATCCTGTTTGCCTTGTTATGAACGCTTATACATTGTTTTCTAGGCTTCAAATCATTGCTAAGAAACACACTTAGATCTTTCTCACAGTCTGAGTTTTCTAATTCCATATTAGCTAGTTTATATATAACATTTGTATGCATCTTCCCTAGACACTCTATATCTCTATCTCAATCAATTTTTCTCCCCATTTTGGTATCGTCTGCAAATGTACTTATCCTACTAGTTATACCTAAATCAAGGTCATTTATGTATATAATAAACAACAGAGGACCTAATACAGATCCCTGGGGGACACCACTTTTGACTGCTCCCCATTCTGACTTGGTACCATTTATGCTGACTCTCTGCTTCCCACCAATTAGCCATGACCTAATCCATCCTAACAACGCCCCACCTATTCCATGTGCCTCAACCTTTCTCATCAATCTCTCATGAGGGACTCTGTCGAAAGCTTTACTGAAATCTAAATATATAATATCATATGACTTGTCATTATTTACTGCTTCATATACCTCTGAGAAAAAACTAAGCAAATTTGTAAGGCAATTTATACACATATTCCCTAGTCAAGTCTTCCTATTTGGCAGAAATATTAGCTAGATTACGGTAGTCCTTCTTGAGTTACGAGAGGTTAGGTGTTACGATTATCTGACCAACCTAGAATGAACGGACTATAGTATGATTATATGCTGTTTATTATTGTGTTGGCTAATACTAGACGATTTTTACATTCGGGAATGGCTCTCATAGTAACCTAACAATCAGCTTCCTTTCTAATCATTAACAAATACAATTATAATTATGCAGTTTTACTGTTTCAATGCCATGACGTAGTTATATTTTATTCAGGCTATCATTTGACGATTATATTTAACCCTCTCCGACATATGACGCGATTTTGAGCCTATTGGGGATACTTTAAAGCCTGTTACCATCAGGGATATTTAGAAACCTTTAGTTTAGTTACTTCAACCTCTGCAGTTGTCTTTGAGTTAACTGTGGGCAGAAAACTAATTTTAGAGAGGTAATTATAAGAGTGAGAGAACTCTATTTCTTATTGCTAATCTGGCAACCTCTGCGTTATAAATGCGTGAAAGGGTTAATTACTTTATTCTAGTGCATTGGGGTTTGTAATGGAGGATTAATGTTAAGAACGGGATGTCTTAATTTCCATGTAACGAGTTGAAGTTGAAATTCAATGTTGATAGATGCACACAAATAGAAAAATGTTAAGGGGAGATTTCCACTTGAGGGATTGTTTTCTGGATCTCTTTCTCCCTCATGATTAGCCCCATTGCTTTTGAGATTTTAAGACTTTCGCCACATTAGTTTGACGATCTTAAGAAATGTCGCCCCATTTCTGTCAATTTTAAGACCTTTCGTGCCAATTAGGTGTCTATTTTTTTCCTGGCGAGCGATAGCGAGCCTGTAATGTAACAGGAACCGGCCTTCGGACGGCCGGGACATTTTTCTACCGAAAAATTTACACATTTATCTTGAAAGGGGGTCTAGGGGTTGTAATCGTAAGCTTGATGGAAATATAGGGAACAAACTAAAAAACCTCCCCTTAAATAGGCTAAATTGGAAATGAGTAATTGAGAGTGACAAGGATCCAGATGCGGTAGTAATATAATGAAACAGCAAAGTGTGTATGGACGTACGAAGTTAACCCCTTCTGTAATGGCGACGTCCTTTTAATTCTATTCTGGTAACTATTAGACGATTGTATTCAATTTAAACAGGGCCTCCAGTAATTAACAGGCTTCATAACCATCTCACTTAACTCTTTAACCCTCTCCGACATATGACGCGATGTTGAGCCTATTAGGGATACTTTAAAGCCTTTGTTACCATCAGGGGTATTTAGAAACCTTTAGTTTAGTTACTTCAACCTCTGCAGTTGTCTTTGAGTTAGCTGTGTTGAGCCTATTGGGGATACTTTAAAGCCTTTGTTACCATCAGGGGTATTTAGAAACCTTTAGTTTAGTTACTTCAACCTCTGCAGTTGTCTTTGAGTTAGCTGTGGGCAGAAAACTAATTTTGGAGAGGTAATTATAAGAGTGAGAGAACTCTATTTCTTATTGCTAATCTGGCGACCTCTGCGTCATGAGCGTGAAAGGGTTAATACCACAGATCCTTTTTAAACTGTCCAAAATCATCTAAATGGAGCTAGAATATAATTAAATAGACGTCACCGGTACAGAAGGGGTTAAACACACATAACAGATTCTTGGTTGCATCACTCGAAGCGACGCAATGTCAGGAGTTTTACTTGGCAATAATAGTGAGGGCGCTTGGGTATTGCGTTGTTGTGTTTTATTTTCCTTGTTACTGAATGAATGTCAAGTCGAACGAAATTTGTCCTTGTTTAGTTTTGTTTCCTTGTTACTGAATTTATGTAAAGCCCAGCGACATTTTACTAGATATCCTACACAGTGTTGGCAGGGTGTCAAATCGGATATCATTTTACTAGATATCCTACACAGTGTTAGCAGGGTGTCAAATCGGATATAATTTTACTAGATATCCTACACAGTGTTAGCAGGGTGTCAAATCGGATATAATTTTACTAGATATCCTACACAGTGTTGGCAGGGTGTCAAATCGGATATAATTTTACTAGATATCCTACACAGTGTTAGCAGGGTGTCAAATCGGATATAATTTTACTAGATATCCTACACAGTGTTGGCAGGGTGTCAAATCGGATATAATTTTACTAGATATCCTACACAGTGTTAGCAGGGTGTCAAATCGGGTATAATTTTACTAGATATCCTACACAGTGTTGGCAGGGTGTCAAATCGGATATAATTTTACTAGATATCCTACACAGTGTTAGCAGGGTGTCAAATCGGATATAATTTTACTAGATATCCTACACAGTGTTGGCAGGGTGTCAAATCGGGTATAATTTTACTAGATATCCTACACAGTGTTGGCAGGGTGTCAAATCGGATATAATTTTACTAGATATCCTACACAGTGTTAGCAGGGTGTCAAATCGGATATAATTTTACTAGATATCCTACACAGTGTTGGCAGGGTGTCAAATCGGATATAATTTTACTAGATATCCTACACAGTGTTGGCAGGGTGTCAAATCGGATATAATTTTACTAGATATCCTACACAGTGTTAGCAGGGTGTCAAATCGGATATACAGTGTTGGCAGGGTGTCAAATCGGATATAATTTTACTAGATATCCTACACAGTGTTGGCAGGGTGTCAAATCGGATATAATTTTACTAGATATCCTACACAGTGTTGGCAGGGTGTCAAATCGGATATAAATTTACTAGATATCCTACACAGTGTTAGCAGGGTGTCAAATCGGATATAATTTTGTTTTAAGACTTGAATGCATACTATTATGATCAGGAATACAAGAAACATTAACCCTTTGAGTACCAGCGACGTGTACTATCTTTTAGTCTAGCTATATTTAGACGATATTATGCAGCTTAGGAAGGGTCTGCGGTCGCTAAAAGGGTTGGTTGAGATAGTTTGAAGCCTTATTAGTGCTAGAGGTCTTTCCTAATCTGAATACAATCGTCTAATAGTTGCCACAATATAAAGCAAAGGACGTCACCAGTACAGTACGGGTTAACAACACACTTTTTTTTTTTTTTTTTCTATGTGATTGAGGGAGGCAAAAGGCAGAATTGCCTATAGCGAGTACCTCCCCCATAGTTGAAAGAGTGACAGGGCCAAAATCAAGGGACGATCGGGCCAAAATGCATTGTTTTGGCTGTTTTATCACTTCCAAACACATAATAAGAACTGTCAACCATAAATTCATATTAGAATATACAACAACAATGGATTAATACTGACAAAGAAATTGGGTGAAAGGTCTTCTTAACATTGCTAAACTAATAGAAAGAACGTCTTAAAAACAGAAAACTAACGAGGTTAAACATGAGGGAGAAGAGAGTCCAGAAAAAGCAACCATCCCCCCTTAAATAAAAGATTAGTGAGAATTAAAAGGCATACAAAGATAAGTATAAGCAGACAAATCACTATCAATATATCCCAAGGTGTCAAACAAAAGCCGAATCCACATTTTGTAGTCGTTATTATTGTATAGGTATCGCTAAAATTATGATTAATAGTTCAATTTATGTCTTTGGAAGTGATATAATGGCCAAAACAATGCTTTATCATCTTAATTATCCTGTATTCCTTCTAATAATAATCATTCAAATCTTCAAACAAAATTGCTCTAGTTTGACACACTGAGTTACTGTCATTATATCCAACGATTCAATGTACCTTCTTTTAATATACGATTATATTTAGTTCAGAAAAGATAAATGGGAATTAAAAGGCACATAGCCTAGAAAAGTATAAATCGTGAAATAACTATACCCAATTATTGTATATACCTTCTTGACACCCCTGATATGTTACAGTGTGATCTTATAGCTAACCCAGAACCTTTACCGAATGCTATAGGTAGCGCCAACGAACTTGACAACAATCTTAATCCCTGACCTCTCTGTAACTCAAAAGGGCCTTGAGTAAACTGGCTGTAAAGATCCACACCTATTTCCTGGTGGACTCTTCCCAAATTATAGAAACGTCCGCTCGATTTCTCAATTTCTTAAGTTCGCTGGCTCTACCTATAGTAATACACAACTATAGTCTATTTTCCCCAGCTGATGGTAAACTGAATCCCTTAGCAGCGAATTTCCCGATACGTAGTGAAAATATATGAAACTAGTATATCTCTTATGTCATATCAATGCCAAGTTTTCATAATTAACAACAATTTTCACTACAAAATCTTCGTAATTACTGAGTAATGAAGATGGGGATATGGAAATTTACCCTGAACTGAAATAAAACCTATTATAGAAAGGTAAATCGCTATTAATATACCCAATGATATATACATATTTTGTGTATAGCCTACCCATGATTTATTACAAAGTGATTTTATAGCTACCCCAGAACCCTACCTGAATGCTAGTAAGACACACAACTAGAAAGGTAAATCGCTATTAACATAGGCCTACCCAATTATATATATTTTGTGTTTATTAAGAACATAAGAATATAAGAAAATGGGAGTCTGCAAAAAGCCGATCGGCCCATACAAGGCAGATCCCTGTCACACCCAACCTCATACAAGGCCCAATTATAGACCCATCTCACTAATACCTTGAGTACTGGCCCCACCAACACGGTCAGAGATTAACACAAGATTACGGGGGTCTGCTGAGCGCCGATTGGCCCACACCTTGTAGATCCCCCTCACACCCAACCCATCTCGTCCATATGCCTATCTAATTTTATCTTAAAGCTCCCTATCGTTCTTGATCCCACTATATCACTTGGTAGCCTATTCCACCCATCTACAACTCTGTTACCAAACCAATATTTGCCTATATCTTTTCTGAAACGAAATTTATCTAATTTGAAGCCATTTATTTGTACGAGTTATTTCGCTATCACTGAGCTTTAGTAAATTTTTCATGTCTCCTTTATTAATTCCACTAACCCACTTGAATACCTCTATCATGTCACCTTTAACTCTGCGTCTCTCTAACGAATGTAAGCCTAATTTCTTCAACCTTTCTTCATACGGAAGATTTCTAATATTATGGATAATTTTTTTCATTCTACGTTGTACTCTCTCCAATGAATCTATGTCCATTCTGTAATAAGGACACCAAATTGAACAGCATAATCCATATGGGGTCTCACTAATGACAAGTAAAGTTTTAAGATAACATCAGCAGTTCTGTTACTCACACTCCTAGATATGAACCCGAGAATCCTGTTTGCCTTGTTACGAACGCTTATACATTGTTTTCTAGGCTTCAAATCATTGCTAACAAACACACCTAGATCTTTCTCACAGTCTGAGTTTTCTAATTCCATATTAGCTAGTTTATATTTAAAATGTGTATGCATCTTCCCTATCTTTAATACCTTGCATTTGTCAATGTTAAACTTCATCTGCCATTTTACTGACCATTCGTGTAAGGTATCTAGATCTCTTTGCAGACACTCTATATCTCTAACTGAATCAATTTTTCTCCCCATTTTGGTATCGTGTGCAAATTTACTTATCCTACTAGTTATACCTAAATCAAGGTCATTTATGTATATAATAAACAACAGAGGACCTAATACAGATCCCTGGGGGGACACCACTCTTGACTGATCCCCATTCTGACTTAGTACCATTTATGCTGACTCTCTGCTTCCTACCAATTAGCCATGACCTAATCCATCCTAACATTAACTAATAATTATCCTAATTAACATCCTAACTATTAATTCCCCTCCAACACCAAACACCTCCCAAATAAATTAATGAAAGAAAGCATGTGATCCACCGGGATTCGAACCTGGGTTACACTTACCACATACAGATTTTAAACACTAACCATTACCGACACACCATTAACTAATACCTTTTTGTATAGGCTACCCCTGCAATATTACAAAGTTATTTTATAGCTACCCCAGGACCCCACCTGAATGCTAGTAATATCCCCAATCTACTAGAAAGGTAAATTGCTATCAATATACCCAATGATTGTATATACAGTACATGTATTAGAATGGCTCTGTCTCCAGTCGGCCACCCTAAAAAAATTGTAATAATAAACAAAACAGTACGGTATAGGCTAGATACACAGACAGATAGGTAGATGAGAAAGCTAAATCACTACCAATATAGCCAATGATTCAATATACCTTTTCTATGGATCTGATATGTTACAGTGTCCTGGTCTTTGTAGCCAACCCAGACCCCCCCTATACCTGATCTTTCCAAACAATGGCTGAGAAATGCACCCAACGACCCCCTTACGTAATAGGGACGCTGGGAGAGAGAGAGAGAGTGTGTATGTGTGTGTGAGATAGTGTGTGTGTGTGTGTGTGTGTGTGTGTGTGTGTGTGTGTGTGTGTGTGTGTGTGTGTGTGTGTGTGTGAGAGAGAGTTACATATATACACTGGCCACACAGATGTTAGGATCCTTGCGAGGTGGCTTAATCCTAGTAGAAATAGCAACTCTAAGAGAGAGAGAGAGAGAGAGAGTTACATATATACACTGGCCACACAGATGTTAGGATCCCTGCGAGGTGGCTTAATCCTAGTAGAGATAGCAACACTAAAAGAAAGTGGAAGGAGAGAGAGAGAGAGAGAGAGAGAGAGAGAGAGAGAGAGAGAGAGAGAGAGAGAGAGAGAGAGAGAGAGAGAGTTACATATATATACACTGCCACACAGATGTTAGGATCCCTGCGAGGTGGCTTAATCCTAGTAGAGATAGCAACACTAAAAGAAAGTGGAAGGAGAGAGAGAGAGAGAGAGAGAGAGAGAGAGAGAGAGAGAGAGAGAGAGTTACATATATACACTGGCCACACAGATGTTAGGATCCCTGCGAGGTGGCTTAATCCTAGTAGAGATAGCAACACTAAAAGAAAGTGGAAGGAGAGAGAGAGAGAGAGAGAGAGAGAGAGAGAGAGAGAGAGAGAGAGAGAGAGAGAGAGAGAGAGAGTTACATATATACACTGGCCACACAGATGTTAGGATCCCTGCGAGGTGGCTTAATCCTAGTAGAGATAGCAACACTAAAAGAAAGTGGAAGGAGAGAGAGAGAGAGAGAGAGAGAGAGAGAGAGAGTTACATATATACACTGGCCACACAGATGTTAGGATCCCTGCGAGGTGGCTAATCCTAGTAGAGATAGCAACACTAAAAGAAAGTGGAAGGAGAGAGAGAGAGAGAGAGAGAGAGAGAGAGAGAGAGAGAGAGAGAGAGAGAGAGAGAGAGAGAGAGAGAGAGAGAGAGAGAGAGAGAGAGAGATATACACTGGCCACACAGATGTTAGGATCCCTGCGAGGTGGCTTAATCCTAGTAGAGATAGCAACCCTAAGAGAGAGAGAGAGAGAGAGAGATAGAGATAGAGATAGAGATAGAGATAGAGAGAGAGTTACATATATACACTGGCCACACAGATGTTAGGATCCCTGCGAGGTGGCTTAATCCTAGTAGAAATAGCAAGACTAAAAGAAAGTGGGAGAGAGAGAGAGAGAGAGAGAGAGAGAGAGTTAGAGTTAGTTTATGTGTGAGGGTGTTTATGTGTTTGTGTTTGCGTGTGTGTGTGTTAGGGTTAGTGTGCGTGCGTGTGTGTGTGTGTTTAGGGTTAGTTTATGTATGAAGGTGTGTGGATGTTAGTGCAAGAGGTTTTTGGACAAGAGGACAGCGAGCTTTCTTCGACATAAGAATATTCGACCCTATGGCCATAGCTACAGCGAGCTGTCTCTGGATGCTGCACACAAGAGGAACGAACAAGAGAAGGTCAGGGTATATGGGGAAAGAATCCTAAATATCGAACAAGGCAGCTTCACCTCACTAGTCTTCACCACATCTGGAGGGATGGGACCCAGGGCCCAGTGCTTCTATTCAAGGCTTGCAGAGATCATCGCAGAGAAGAAGCAACAGCCCAGGAGCCAAGTCGTAGCCTGGATGAGGTGCTGACTATCGTTCTCATTGCTCAGATCAGCACTACTAGGCCTATGCCTGCGGGGAACAAGACTGTCTGCACCACAACAAGCGACAGTGGCAGACGTGGACTACCAGGAAGCGGTGGCAGAGGGTCGAATAGGGAGGCGACTGGATTGAAGTTGCATGGTATAGAGTAGTAATATAGTAGAATAGTAGGAATAGAGTAATATCTGATGTTTGTAAAATATAATGAATGTACTGTATTAAATCAAAATCAAAGACAGTAGTAGTAGTAGTAGTAAGCATTTTCACGTAGTTACACATACCACTAGTTGAAGAAAACGGAAAAGAAACTAAACAGAAAACGAAAACAACAAAGACATTATAATAACGAGAGCAAAGCAAAGAGGGGGAGTAACTGGAAGAAAATAAGAAGGGGAGGGAAGCATAATTATGATAAAAGAAGAATGAAAAGAAAATGGCATAACTGAAACACATAGTAAAGCCAGGATATGAGAGAGAGAGAGTGGGGGGGGGGGGGACTCACCCACACCGTCGCATATTGATTCAAAGGCTGGGCTTGGTGCTCTCTCTCTCTCTCTCTCTCTCTCTCTCTCTCTCTCTCTCTCTCTCTCTCTCTCTCTCTCTCTTAACTGTTGCTTACTGGCCTATATATAACTGAAAAGCCTCTATTTATATTTTACAAGATTGTTACCTATCACCTACTATAGTCTATTCGCTGTAAGTAGGCGAGAAATCATGACCTCTATAACTCACACACGACTAGAGTAATCGAGCTAATATGTCTACCATTTAGGAAGAGTTAGCGAGGGAATAGATGTGAAAATTTACAGCCCATTTGCGCTAGCCCTGTTTGAGTAGAAGAGGTTAGGGGTCAGGATTTCTGACCTACCTATAATGCACGGACTATAGCCTATCTCTGACTATCCACTATTTATCCGTGACTATCTACCTATTCATTACTAGTCTATTCGCTGTAAGTAGGCGAGATATCATGACCTCTATCCTCTGTAACTCAAAAAAGGCTAGAGTAAATTGGCAGTAAATTTTCACATATGTTCCTTGACTGACTCTTCCCAAATGGTAGCAATATTAGCTCGATTACTCTAGTCGTTTTTGAGTTACAGAGGTTAGAGGTCATGATTTCTCGCCTACTTACAGCGAATAGATTATAGCCTACCACTAACTATCCACTATCTATCACTGACTATCCACTACGGTGACTACGGTATCTATCCCTGACTATCTCCTACCTATCATTGACTATTACACCCTGTTCCAAATGGGCAGGCCAGGAAGTGTGAATCTTAACCTCTGTAACTTAAGAGGGGCTGGAGCAAATGGGCTGTACATATTCACACCTATTCCCTGGCTGACCCTTTCCAAATGGTAGAAAAAGTAGCTCGATTACGCTATCCCTAACTCCCACAGGTCCTTCCTAAACTAAATTAGATCGTCTAATGGTATTGATCCTGGTAACTAATTCATTCCACCGTTAGTTAGTTAGATATGGACTTCAGAGGCCTATCAACCCTATGGATTTAATTAAGCCAGCACACGACTGGAAGTCAAGAATATTATAAACTGGAGCCCGCCAGCGCCCTTTGATCCTGGCAAAACCCTAATTCACCCCCACCGA
>CM064535.1:29708519-29788519 GCA_032716605.1 Paralithodes platypus
TAGAAAGGTAAATTGCTATCATTACCCCAATTATTGTATATACATTACATGTATTTATAGATGGCTCTGTCTCCAGTCGGGGGGTCCACCCCAAAACAATTGTTAATAATAAACAAAACAGTACGGTATAGGCTAGATACACAGACAGATATGTAGATGAGAAGCTAAATCACTACCAATATAGCCAATGAGGTTCAAATACCTTTCTCTCTGGATCTGATAGGTTACAGTGTCCTGGGCTTTGTAGCCAACCACAGACCCCCCCTATAACTGACTTTCCAAACAATGGACTGAGAAATGCACCCAACGAACCCCCTTTCCGTAATAGGTACGCTGGGAGAGAGAGAGAGAGTGTGTGTATGTGTGTGTGAGATAGTGTGTGTGTGTGTGTGTGGCTGGCTCGGTGTTTGTGGTGTGTGTCTGGCCTTTTTGTGTGCCTCGTGTGTGTGTGTGCTCGTGATGAGAGAGACGACTATTACGTGTCCTGTACGCCGCGCTCACGCGCCCTTCTCTTCAGATGTTAGGATCCTTGCGAGGTGCCTGGTCCGCTGCTTTTATCCTTCGATAGAGACCATACGCTTGCACTTCCTTTGCCTCTCCGTCTCTCTCCAGGGCATGTGTCCTGTAATGTCGACCTCGAGCGAGGGAGAGTTCCTAATAAAAAACAACTGGCCACACAGACTGTTTGAGCCCCTGCGAGGTTGGCTTAATCCTAGTAGAGATAGCAACACTAAAAGAAAGTGGAGAGAGAGAGAGAGAGAGAGAGAGAGAGAGAGAGAGAGAGAGAGAGAGTAGAGAGTAGTTTGACATCATATTACACTGGCCACACAGATACTATGTTATAGGATCCCGGGCTGAGGTGGGCTTAATCCTAGTTAGAGAATAGCAACACTAAAAGGAAAGGTGGAAGGGGAGGAGAGAGAGATGAGACGAGGAGGTGGGGATGGATCTGGAGAGAGAGAGAGAGAGAGAGAGTTACATATATACACTATGGCCACACAGATGTTAGGATCCCTGCGAGGTGGCTTAATCCTAGTAGAGATAGCAACACTAAAAGAAAGTGGAAGGAGAGAGAGAGAGAGAGAGAGAGAGAGAGAGAGAGAGAGAGCTCGGGAGAGAGAGAGATACACTGGCCTCACAGAGGTTAGGATCCCTGCGAGGTGGCTTAATTCTAGTAGAGATAGCAAAACCCAAAATAAAGGAAAGTGGAAGGAGAGAGAGAGAGAGAGAGAGAGAGAGAGAGAGTTACATATATACACTGGCCACACAGATGTTAGGATCCCTGCGAGGTGGCTTAATCCTAGTAGAGATAGCAACACTAAAAGAAAGTGGAAGGAGAGAGAGCGAGAGAGAGAGAGAGAGAGAGAGAGAGAGAGAGAGAGAGAGAGAGAGAGAGAGAGAGAGAGAGAGAGAGAGAGAGAGAGAGATATACACTGGCCACACAGATGTTAGGATCCCTGCGAGGTGGCTTAATCCTAGTAGAGATAGCAACCCTAAGAGAGAGAGAGAGAGAGAGATAGAGATAGAGATAGAGATAGAGATAGAGATAGAGAGAGAGTTACATATATACACTGGCCACACAGATGTTAGGATCCCTGCGAGGTGGCTTAATCCTAGTAGAAATAGCAAGACTAAAAGAAAGTGGGAGAGAGAGAGAGAGAGAGAGAGAGTTAGAGTTAGTTTATGTGTGAGGGTGTTTATGTGTTTGTGTTTGCGTGTGTGTGTGTTAGGGTTAGTGTGCGTGCGTGTGTGTGTGTGTTTAGGGTTAGTTTATGTATGAAGGTGTGTGGATGTTAGTGCAAGAGGTTTTTGGACAAGAGGACAGCGAGCTTTCTTCGACATAAGAATATTCGACCCTATGGCCATAGCTACAGCGAGCTGTCTCTGGATGCTGCACACAAGAGGAACGAACAAGAGAAGGTCAGGGTATATGGGGAAAGAATCCTAAATATCGAACAAGGCAGCTTCCACCTCACTAGTCTTCACCACATCTGGAGGGATGGGACCCAGGGCCCAGTGCTTCTATTCAAGGCTTGCAGAGATCATCGCAGAGAAGAAGCAACAGCCCAGGAGCCAAGTCGTAGCCTGGATGAGGTGCTGACTATCGTTCTCATTGCTCAGATCAGCACTACTAGGCCTATGCCTGCGGGGAACAAGACTGTCTGCACCACAACAAGCGACAGTGGCAGACGTGGACTACCAGGAAGCGGTGGCAGAGGGTCGAATAGGGAGGCGACTGGATTGAAGTTGCATGGTATAGAGTAGTAATATAGTAGAACAGTAGGAATAGAGTAATATCTGATGTTTGTAAAATATAATGAATGTACTGTATTAAATCAAAATCAAAGACAGTAGTAGTAGTAGTAGTAAGCATTTTCACGTAGTTACACATACCACTAGTTGAAGAAAACGGAAAAGAAACTAAACAGAAAACGAAAACAACAAAGACATTATAATAACGAGAGCAAAGCAAAGAGGGGGAGTAACTGGAAGAAAATAAGAAGGGGAGGGAAGCATAATTATGATAAAAGAAGAATGAAAAGAAAATGGCATAACTGAAACACATAGTAAAGCCAGGATATGAGAGAGAGAGAGTGGGGGGGGGGGGGACTCACCCACACCGTCGCATATTGATTCAAAGGCTGGGCTTGGTGCTCTCTCTCTCTCTCTCTCTCTCTCTCTCTCTCTCTCTCTCTCTCTCTCTCTCTCTCTCTTAACTGTTGCTTACTGGCCTATATATAACTGAAAAGCCTCTATTTATATTTTACAAGATTGTTACCTATCACCTACTATAGTCTATTCGCTGTAAGTAGGCGAGAAATCATGACCTCTATAACTCACACACGACTAGAGTAATCGAGCTAATATGTCTACCATTTAGGAAGAGTTAGCGAGGGAATAGATGTGAAAATTTACAGCCCATTTGCGCTAGCCCTGTTTGAGTAGAAGAGGTTAGGGGTCAGGATTTCTGACCTACCTATAATGCACGGACTATAGCCTATCTCTGACTATCCACTATTTATCCGTGACTATCTACCTATTCATTACTAGTCTATTCGCTGTAAGTAGGCGAGATATCATGACCTCTATCCTCTGTAACTCAAAAAAGGCTAGAGTAAATTGGCAGTAAATTTTCACATATGTTCCTTGACTGACTCTTCCCAAATGGTAGCAATATTAGCTCGATTACTCTAGTCGTTTTTTTGAGTTACAGAGGTTAGAGGTCATGATTTCTCGCCTACTTACAGCGAATAGATTATAGCCTACCACTAACTATCCACTATCTATCACTGACTATCCACTACGGTGACTACGGTATCTATCCCTGACTATCTCCTACCTATCATTGACTATTACACCCTGTTCCAAATGGGCAGGCCAGGAAGTGTGAATCTTAACCTCTGTAACTTAAGAGGGGCTGGAGCAAATGGGCTGTACATATTCACACCTATTCCCTGGCTGACCCTTTCCAAATGGTAGAAAAAGTAGCTCGATTACACTATCCCTAACTCCCACAGGTCCTTCCTAAACTAAATTAGATCGTCTAATGGTATTGATCCTGGTAACTAATTCATTCCACCGTTAGTTAGTTAATATAGGACTTCAGAGGCTATCAACCCTATTGGATTATTAAGCCAGCACACTGGAAGTCAAGAATATTATAACTGGAGCCCCTTTGATCCTGGCAACTAATTCACCCCCACCGATTTAGTTAGTTAAAATAGGACTTCAGAGGCTATCAACCCTATTGGATTATTAAGCCAGCACACTGGAAGTCAAGCATATCGCTAGAACTCCAGTCCCTCGTCTTGATCATGGTAACTAATTCACCCACCCCCAGCGACGATCTGTCTAGCTATATAAATTTGTTCTGAATAGGTCAAGGTCTCTCAGGGCACATTAGTCAGCCAGGATTATTTATAGCCTAACATCAACAAGTAGGCTACAATCGGCCTAATAAGCAGGGTTACCAAATAAAGTCCGCTAGATCATAAATAAAAGCCGAAAATCGCTAGAATAATGCCATAATCTCAAGAATATCGCTCTTAATGGCTTAAATCTCCAGAATAATGCCACAATCTCAAGAATATCGCTCTTAAATGGCTTAAATCTCCAGAATAATGCCACAATCTCCAGAATATCGCTCTTAAATGGCTTAAATCTCCAGAATAATGCCACAATCTCCAGAATATCGCTCTTAAATGGCTTAAATCTCCAGAATAATGCCACAATCTCAAGAATATCGCTCTTAAGTGGCTTAAATCTCCAAAATAATGCCACAATCTCAAGAATATCGCTCTTAAATGGCTTAAATCTCCAGAATAATGCCACAATCTCCAGAATATCGCTCTTAAATGGCTTAAATCTCCAGAATATCGTTAAAATTCATGCCGCTAGATGTAAAATTTGGCTCTAAATTGAAGTAAATGTCCCCAGATCTAGCGGGAAAGTACCTAAATTGGCAACACTACTAATACAGTAAGTGATGTCTCGGCACCCATTATGTTTTGATCAATAATTGGTATCGGCATTATTTACACATGATTTCTTCTTTTTGAGTGAGATATACCAATATGTTCCTCACTTACCCACCGTATTCAACATCTGACAGACATTAATATAATTGGTATCAGCAATATTCACACATGATTTCTTCTTTTTGAGTGAGATATACCAACATGTTCCTACACCTACCCACCCTATTCAACATCTGACAGACATTAATACAAGACAGAGCAAGCCAAACGTTTGTTGAACGTTTCGGGCTACGTGTGAGCTATCTTAGAGAGAGAGAGAGAGAGAGATATCTTATATATTTATGAAGTGTGTGTATGTGTTTGTGTATGAATGTATGAATGTGTGTGTGTGTTACCGGTACCGTCTCTACCATTTTAATAAAGCCTCAGTCAACCCCCCCCCCCCCCCCCCCCCCACCCCGGACTGTTGACACACATAGATAGGTACACACACACACACACACACACAGATAACCAGGTATGATAAAGGCAGCTTGAGACTGGGCACACATACACACTCACAAGCACACACACAATTATATACACACAAGCACACACACAACAATTATATACACACAGACACATACACACACACACACACAAGCACACCTAAACACAAGCACACACACACACAACAATTATATACACACAGACACAATCATACACACACACACACACCTAAACACAAGCACACACACACACAACAACAATTATATACACAATGTCACACACACAACAATTATATACACAGACACACACACACAAGCAACAACATAAACACTCCACGCCAACATATGGTGATCAAAGACTAATACGTTTTTATATGCACACACAGCTGGTCCTTGTGGCCTTGAGAGAGAGAGAGAGAGAGAGAGAGAGAGAGAGAGAGAGAGAGAGAGAGAGAGAGAGAGAGAGAGAGAGAGAGAGAGAGAGAGAGAGAGAGAGAGAGAGAGAGAGTGAGAGTGAGAGTGAGTGAGTGAGTGAGTGCCTGGTGTAGGGAGGAAACTTATAACATGATAAAAGATACATAAATGAACAAATAAATACGCCCATTCCCCCTTCATAAAGCTAAACAAATTGGCACTATCTACATACTGATAAGATATAGCCACTCATGCAGATAAACTCCCGGATATTTTGTGTTATCGTGTTATCATCGTAAACAATGTGCATATAGTGCTATCCAGACTTCTTACTTAAGGATGTGATGTGTTGTACTGTACACCACCAAACCATTATTGCTCTTCCATCAAACACACCGTCGTTATCACCCACCACCCAACCCTACTATCGCCTTTATATTCAGGTTATCTGTCACTATCAAATAAAAATATGCAATAATTATGTTATTCTTGTATATTTGTATTTGATAGTGACAGATAACCTGAATGTAATGGCGATAGTAGGGTTGGGTGGTGGGTGATAACTACCGTGTTTGATGGAGGAGCAATAATGTTTTGGGGTGTTTTTCAAGCTTGATGGAGGTCTAGGGAGGAAACTTAATAAAATAATAAAAATATATAAATAAACAAATAAAAATTACCAGTCTCTTAACCCCTTGAGTACCAGCGACGCACGTTATGCGTCGCTTATTATTAGTGAGACCCCATATGGATTATGCTGTCCAATTTTGGTGTCCTTATTACAGAATGGACATAGATTCATTGGAGAGAATTCAGCGTAGAATGACAAAAATGATCCATAATATTAGAAATTTTCCGTATGAAGAAAGGTTGAAGAAATTAGGTTTACATTCGTTAGAGAGACGCAGAGTTAGAGGGGATATGATAGAGGTGTTCAAGTGGGTTAGTGGGATTAACAAAGGGGACATGACAAATGTACTAAAGCTCAGTGATAGCGAAAGAACTCGTACCAATGGTTTCAAATTAGATAAATTTCGTTTCAGAAAAGATATAGGCAAATATTGGTTTGGTAACAGAGTTGTAGATGGGTGGAATAGGCTACCAAGTGAGTGGGAAAAGTGGGATCAAGAACGATAGGGAGCTTTAAGAAAAAATTGGATAAGCATATGGACGAGAAGGGTTGGGTGTGAAGGGGGATCAGCCGGGTTGGGCCAATCAGCGCTCTGCAGACACCCGTAATCCTGCGTTAATCTCTAACCGGTTTGGTAATATGATCCTCAGGGTATTAGAGTGTTGAGCCTATAATTGGGCTTTGTAATTGGGGTTGTGTGGGACAGGGATCTGCCTTGCTTAGGCCAATCGGCTTTCTGCGACTCCCATTTTCTTATGTTCTTATGTTCTTATGTATGTAACGCTAAACCCCAGCAACGCAATGGTTGCGTTCGTGTTAATTACTCCTGTCCTATGGCACCTAGAGGGTTCAGATTTGTATGGGAACTACTTTAGTATCCCACGCACCAATACCGATGGTTGGAAACCCTCCAAGTCCAGCCGCGTGCGTGTGGGCGCGCGCGGGAGTGATTTTTCAGTATTTTGCCTACCCATCACCCCATGTTAATTGCGATTTTACGCCACCCCGCAGGACCCCTAAATGACCTAGGTGAGCGTTTTATGTGTTTTTTTAACCCATCCCATGTGTTTTCAGGAAAAAAAAAAAATACAACCATCTGATCCCTCGTTTTACATTTAATATATATCAGCTGGTGCTCAATGGATTAAAAGTGCTACTGCCTAGGGGATCATAAGTCCATAGTCCACACTCAACCAAAACCAGACAGACAGACAGGCAAACAGAGCCCCCATGATAAACACTATATAGACGCCAGACTCCGGGCTAGATAAGCTCTATACACGATAACCAAAGGAAGATTAAAGGGGAGGTAGTCGCTTTTTCTGGACCCCCCTCTCCCTCATGTTTAGCATATTAGTTTTGAGATTTTAAGACGTTCGGCCCATTAGTTTGGCGATTTTGAGACCTTTCGTACCATTTCTTTGTCAATGCTAAGACCTTTCCTGCCATTTAGGTGTCGATTTTTTCCTGGCGAGCGATAGTGAGCCTGTAATTTTAGAAGGAATCGGCCTTCGGCCGGGAAATTTTCTGCCGAAAAATGTACTAGTTTATCTTGAAAGGGGGTCTAGGGGGTAGTTTTTTAAGCTTGATGGAGGTCTAGCGAGGAAAATAAAAAATAAAGTACCGTAATAAATAAAGTACCGTAAAAAAATAAAGTACCGTAATAAATAAAGTACCGTAAAAAATAAAGTACCGTAATAAATAAAGTACCGTAATAAATAAAGTACCGTAAAAAATAAAGTACCGTAATAAATAAAGTACCGTAATAAATAAAGTACCGTAATAAATAAAGTACCGTAATAATAAAGTACCGTAATAAATAAAGTACCGTAATAATAAAGTACCGTAATAAATAAAGTACCGTAATAATAAAGTACCGTAATAAATAAAGTACCGTAATAAATAAAGTACCGTAATAATAAAGTACCGTAATAAATAAAGTACCGTAATAAATAAAGTACCGTAATAAATAAAGTACCGTAATAAAGTACCGTAATAAAGTACCGTAATAAATAAAGTACCGTAATAAATAAAGTACCGTAATAAATAAAGTACCGTAATAAATAAAGTACCGTAATAAAGTACCGTAATAAATAAAGTACCGTAATAAATAAAGTACCGTAATAAAGTACCGTAATAAAGTACCGTAATAAATAAAGTACCGTAATAAATAAAGTACCGTAATAAATAAAGTACCGTAATAAATAAAGTACCGTAATAAATAAAGTACCGTAATAAGTAAAGTACCGTAATAAAGTACCGTAATAAAGTACCGTAATAAATAAAGTACCGTAATAAATAAAGTACCGTAATAAAGTACCGTAATAATAAATATATAGGCCAAAAACCAAGCACTACCCCCTTAAGGGGAGATCTCCACTTGAGGAATTTTTTGCTTGACCCCTTTCTCCCTCATGTTTAGCCCCATTGCTTTTGATATTATAAAACGTTTGTCCCATTAGTTTAACGATTTTAAGAACTTTCACCCCATATTAAGACCTTTCGTACAATTCAGGTGTCGATTTTATCCTGGCGAGCGATAGCGAGCCTGTAATCTAAGAGGAACCGGCCTTCGGCCGGGTCATTTTTCTACCGAAAAATGTACAAATTTATCTTGAAAGGGACTCGAGGGGGTGTAATTTTAAGCTTGATGGAGGTCTAGGGAACAAACTAAATACCTCCCCTTAAAGGTATAGGCTATAGACGATATGACTTAAAGGTATAGGCTATAGACGATATGACTTAAAGGTATAGGCTATAGACGATATGACTTAAAGGTATAGGCTATAGACGACATGACTTAAAGGTATAGGCTATAGACGATATGACTTAAAGGTATAGGCTATAGACGATATGACTTAAAGGTATAGGCTATAGACGATATGACTTAAAGGTATAGGCTATAGACGATATGACTTAAAGGTATAGGCTATAGACGATATGACTTAAAGGTATAGGCTATAGACGATATGACTTAAAGGTATAGGCTATAGACGACATGACTTAAAGGTATAGACTATAGACGATATGACTTAAAGGTATAGGCTATAGACGATATGACTTAAAGGTATAGGCTATAGACGATATGACTTAAAGGTATAGGCTATAGACGATATGACTTAAAGGTATAGGCTATAGACGATATGACTTAAAGGTATAGGCTATAGACGATATGACTTAAAGGTATAGGCTATAGACGACATGACTTAAAGGTATAGGCTATAGACGATATGACTTAAAGGTATAGGCTATAGAGTATAGACGATATGACTCACGAAGATCTCAACAAGGCGGCAAAGAGATTAGCCTAAGGGGGGGGGGGGGGGGGGATGGGCGTGTTTATTGGCTCATTTGTGTATCCTTTTTATAAAATGTTTTGTTTAGTTTCCTCCCCTAGACCTCCATCAAACTTTAAACAAATCAAACATCCATTAGATCCCCCTTCTATAGATTAATTTGTACATTTTTCGGTAGAAACATTTCCCAAAATTGGTGGCTCACTCTCGTTCGCCAGGGGAAAAAAAATCTAAATAATACGAAAGCTCTTAATATTGACAAAGAAATGGGGCGAAAGGTCTTAAAATCGACAAACTAATGGGCAAACATCTTAAAATCTAAAAACAAATGCAGCTAAACATCCGGACGAAGGGGGGCCAGAAAAACGACTCATCTCCCCTTTAATAGTCATTCACCTGATAATAGATTCATCAGCTAATCAACATCCCGTGACCTAAAGCCGGTATCACACGAGAACTTTCATAGTCAACATTTTTCTGGCAACATTTCTGGAATATTTTACACTGGTATCTGATGGTAGATGAGTTTAGGTGACCGAAATAGTATAAATGATGACCTCCTAAGCTGCCAGACCAGTGTTGAGTGAAAAAGCGCTCGTGTGATACCGGCTTAAGAAACATGCGTGGAAGAGTCACATGGAACCCTTTTTCCGGCAATTTTCCACCGGCATACTTTATTCTGCCATGACATTTCAGACAAAAATATCAGCAACATTTCAGAAATAAAATATATCTGCAAAGTTTCAAAAAAAAAATATATCTGCAAAATTTCAGAAAAAAAATATATCTGCAAAGTTTCTGAGAAAAAATATCAGCAACATTTCAGAAATAAAATAAATCAACATTTCAGATATAATACATATCTGCAACATTTCAGAAATATAATACATATCGGCAACATTTCAGAAATATAATATATATCGGCAACATTTCAGAAATATAATACATATCGGCAACATTTCAGAGCACTATAATCTGTTCATTCTAGGTTGGGCAGAAATCATAACCTCTAACCTCTGTAACTCAAACAGGGCTAGAGCAAATGGGCTGTCAATTTATACACCTATTCCCTAACCAAGTCTTCCTATGTGGTAGAAATATTAGCTCGATTACTCTAGTCGTTTGTTTTGAGAGGTTAGGGGTTAAAATTTATGTCAATTTATACACATATTCCCTCCCCAAGCGCCAAGGTCAGGAGAGAGAGAGAGAGATATGTGTGTGTGTGTGTGTGTGTGTAGTGAGAGAGAGAGAATGTGTGTGTGTGTGTGTGTAGAGAGAGAATGTGTGTGTGTAATCCCCCTCACCACCGACCATTCGCCTCTACACGTCAAACCAAGTGTCCCTGAAACTTAATGTATGTGATATCTACTGTATATACATAACAGGTAATAATAATAACAATCGTCTGGTTACTTATATAGCGCCCGTATCTCCTCCTTCGAGGATTCTCAAGCGCTTGACACATCTTTAATCAACCGGAGACCATTACCCATCTCCCTTGCTCATGAGGAGACGGTAACCGCCGGCTATATCTCAGAAAAACTTTTCAATCTGAGCGGGGATTGAACGCGAGACCTGTAAGATGGGAAGTAGGCACGCTATCAACTGAGCCAGCCGGATGGTGTATATCATTCCTATCTCTAAATATGTACCCCTCTTCCCTTTCTCTCGCTCCCTCTCTCTTACATTACACACACATATCCGCCTCTCTCTCACACACACACACATATCCTCCCCCCCCCTCTCTCTCTCTCATTAATATGCTAACTACTGTATTAATACATACTATTATAGGTAGCTGATTTCGTAAGAAATCGACAATTCAAGTGTCAGAAATGAACTGCAGAAAATATAATATACTCGTAAATCATGTTTTGCGTAAAATAATTGCGTCAACTTTACCCAATGTATACGAAAATTGAGTCATCTTTGTTTCACCGCTAACCCCCCCCCCATCTCTTCACCCCAGATGCTAGAATAACCCATGCTCTCTCTCTCACCATCTCACTGTCACCTCTAATACCCCCCCCCCCCCTCCCATAACTCACTACAGTACTTCACCCTAGTTCAACAAAGGGTTAGTTTACTCTACGGTATTGCCTCACCCTTACGCCATCTAGCCAACACCCTAGTACCCCTCCCTTTCACCCTAACACCCCCTCCCTTTCACCTTGAACACCACATCCTAACAACCCCTCCCTTTCACTCTTGCACCCTAACCACCACTGTCCCTCCCATATTCACCCTTACACCCCTCCTCTATTCACCCCCCTCCACCCTAACCACACACCACCACTGTTCCTCCCCTCCACCCACCACCACCACTGTCCCTCCCGATCACCCTTACGCCCCTCCCCTCCACCCACCACCACTGTTCCTATCTATCACCCTTACGCCCCTCCCCTCCACCCTTACACCCACCACCATTGACCCTCCCTTTCACCCCTCCCCTCCACCCTAACCACCACCACCACTTTCGCCCTATCACACCTCCCCTCCACCCTCCACCACTGACCTTCCCTTTCACCCATACGCCCCACCCACCCACCCTCCCCTCCACCCACCACCACCACTGTCCTCTCTCTTTCTCTCTTTCAGCCACATATCCTGAGGTCAATGCCCCTATAGCAGATAGATGCGTAGTTTCTTTGTGTGAGAGAGAGAGAGAGAGAGCGCGAGAGAGAGACAGAGTGAAAGAGTATTTATGTATGACTGTGTATATGTGAGAGTACAAAGGAGTACAAAGGAAATCAAGCAACAACAGGTCTAATAACCCTTCTAGGCTGCTTGTCCTCCAAAACACTGAGGATCAAGTGTCCAAACAGTGGTTTAGAGTGGGTAAGGGAACATTGGAAAGGGAACTACTGCTCTGGAACTAATGTCCGTGGCAGGATTAGGAAGTTAGTAGGGGACAGATGGGTTAGTAACTGAGGGGGGGATAAAATAAAGTTATTCATTTACAAACGCAGTCAGTCGCGGGTTTGATGCGAGATATTTGTCTAAGCGGAGTTTAAATTAATCAACGGTTCTGCAGTCTATAACGTCTCGGGGAAGCCCATTCCACAAGTTGACAACTCGATTGAAGAAGAAATTATTAGATTCGTGTGAGTTAAAAGATTTACCAATAATTTTGCAACCGTTTCCCCGCGTGAAATTAGATTGGTCGATAGTGAAGTACTTACTACAGTTCATATTGTCGATGCCTTTGATGATTTTGAACACTTGAATTAAGTCACCTCTTAATCTGCGCTGGGTTAAAGGAAATAGATTTAATTCTCTAAGACGCTCTTCGTATGGTTTGTTCTTTAGGCTAAGTATCATTTTGGTAACTCTACGTTGAACTCGTTCTAGCTTGTTTATAATCTTTTTGGTAATAAGGGCACCAGGATTGAACGCAGTATTCCAGAAGAGGGCGGACTAAGGAATTGTAAAGGGTTAGGATAACTTCTTTGGATTTATGCTCAAATGACCTGCCTATAAAGCCAATTATTTTGTTTGCCTTCTTAACAACTTCTGAACATTGTTGACTCGGTTTTAGGTTACTCGATATTGTTACTCCCAGATCGGTTTCTCTGTTTACATTCTTAAGCTGAGTGCCATTCATCGAATAGTTTGCTTTCTCATTTAGGTATCCGATATGTAGTACTTTACATTTATCCGCATTGAAACTCATTTGCCAAATTTGGGCCCAACATGACAATTTATCTAGATTGTGTTGCATATCGTCAACTTGTTCTTTTGAGAGTACGCTATTTGAAATTGTTGTATCGTCAGCAAATTTTGAGATTGTACAGGTGAGACCCTCATCTATGTCGTTGATGTAAATTAGAAAGAGAATTGGTCCTAGTACCGATCCCTGGGGTACCCCGCTACTTACATTGGTCCATTTAGATGCCTTACCGTTTATGACTACTTTTTGCTTTCTGTCGCTGAGCCAATTTTCTATCCATTTCAACACACCGTCTTGTATTCCATGCGCTTTTAGTTTTAGCAGTAAACGTTTGTGGGGAACTTTGTCAAAGGCCTTTTGAAAATCAAGGTATATAATATCTACAGCTTTACTCTCATCGTAGAGAGAGAGAGAGAGAGAGAGAGAGAGAGAGAGAGAGAGAGAGAGAGAGAGAGAGAGCAAGGTAGCCTGGTTAAAGATTACAGCAGTTAAAAATGTAAACACGATACCACATCTCTCGCGTTTCATCTCCATTATCACCCCCCCCCCCCCTCTGCAAAGCTTTCATTAGCACCGAGTAAAAGTGAAAGAGAAAAAATAGGCACACAAAAGGGGGGGATAATAGGATCAGAGGAGAGAGACAGAGGAGGGGGGAGAGCATACACGAGAAAGTGAGAGAGAGAGTGAAAGTGAGAGAAAGATTGAAAGTGATAGTAAGAGAAAGACAGCAAAGGAAGAGCGAGAGAAAGAGGAGGGGGAGGAGATACAAAAGAAGAGGCAAGAGAGTGAGAGAGAGAGAGAGAGAGAGAGTTAAGGATTAGCCAGGACAAAACACCCACACGTCCTTGGCCTAAATGTTTGTTCTCTGTTGCACACCACCCGGCCATGGTCTGTTGTTGTTGTGGTTGTTGGTGGTGTTGTTGTTGTTGTTGTTGTTGTTGTTGTTGTTGTTGTTGGTGTTGTTGTTGTTGTTATTGGTGGTGGTGGTGTTGTTGTTGTTGTTATTGGTGGTGGCGGTGGTGTTGTTGTTGTTGGTGGTGTTGTTGTTGTTGTTGTTGTTGTTGTTGTTGTTGTTGTTGTTGGTGGTGGTGGTGGTGGTGTTGTTGTTGTTGTTGTTGTTGTTGTTGTTGTTGTTGTTGTTGGTGGTGGTGGTGGTGTTGTTGGTGTTGTTGTTGTTGGTGTTGTTGTTGTTGTTGTTGTTGTTGGTGGTGGTGGTGGTGGTGTTGTTGTTGTTGTTGTTGTTGTTGTGGTGGTGGTGGTGGTTGTTGTTGGTGGTGGTGGTGGTGGTGTTGTTGTTGTTGTTGTTGTTGTTGTTGTTGTTGTTGTTGTTGTTGTTGTTGGTGGTGGTGGTGGTGGTGGTGTTGTTGTTGGTGGTGGTGGTGTTGGCTATCAACCCTATTGGATTATTAAGGGGAGACTGACCGTTTGTTTGGTCTATTAATTCATGTATTCATATATTTTTGTTTAGTTTCTTCCCTAGACCTCCATCAAACTTAGAAAAACACCCCATAGACAAGATAAATTTGTAAGTTTTCGGTAGAAAAATAGCCCGGCCGAAGGCCGGTTCCTCGTAAAATTGCAGGCTTGCTATCGCTCGCCAGGATTTTTTTTACACCTAAATGGGGCGAAAGGTCTTAAAATTGACAACGAAATGGGGCGAAAGGTGTTAAAATCGCCAAACTAATGGGCCGAACGTCTTATAAGCTCAAAACTAGTGGGGCTAAACATTAGGGAGAAGGGGGGGTCCAGAAAAACGGTCTTCCTCCCCTTAAGCCAGCCTGGAGCCTCTCTGCGAAAACTCTAGTCCCTTCTATGGCTTACATATTGTTGGGAAAAATGTATTTTGAGAAAGTGAGTGAATAACATATTAACCTGAATATAAATTAACTGAAGGCCAAAACACTACCATTTGCAGGCGGCCTACCTGCCAAATACCTTATGTTAGGCCTAGACAACCTGGTATGCTCATTGGCACGTAGGCCTATAATAGCGATATCAGTCATGCCCAAGGTCACGTAGGTCTATAGCAGTATCATAGCAATGTTCGTCCTCCCATTTAGGTCTATAGCAGTATCATAGTTCATAGTAAAGCTCGTCATCTCACGTAGGCCTATAGCAGTATCATAGTATAGCTGGTCATCTCACGTAGGTCTATAGCAGTATCATAGTAAAACTCGTCATCTCACGTAGGCCTATAGCAGTATCATAGTAAAGCTTGTCATCTCACGTAGGCCTATAGCAGTATCATAGTAAAGCTTGTCATCTCACGTAGGCCTATAGCAGTATCATAGTAAAACTCGTCATCTCACGTAGGCCTATAGCAGTATCATAGTAAAGCTTGTCATCTCACGTAGGCCTATAGCAGTATCATAGTAAAGCTTGTCATCTCACGTAGGCCTATAGCAGTATCATAGTAAAGCTTGTCATCTCACGTAGGTCTATAGCAGTATCATAGTAAAGCTTGTCATCTCACGTAGGCCTATAGCAGTATCATAGTAAAACTCGTCATCTCACGTAGGCCTATAGCAGTATCATAGTAAAGCTCATCTCACGTAGGCCTATAGCAGTATCATAGTAAAGCTTGTCATCTCACGTAGGCCTATAGCAGTATCATAGTAAAAGCTTGTCATCTCACGTAGGTCTATAGCAGTATCGTAGTTCATAGTATAGCTCGTCATCTCACGTAAGCCTAGAGCATTATCTTACAACCATGCGTCATTTAACGTAGGCCTATACTAATCTACCAAACTGTCCCTGTGCATCCAAAATCAAAAACCTTTTGATTTGTTTTCTACAAACAAAATGACGCATTGCTTTTTCGGTTTTCTGGCTATTATTAGACGATTTCATTCCGAATAGGAAGGATATATGGAAGTCAGGGGGTTAACTGAGATAGTCTTTTCCCTTATAATTCCCACAGGTCCTTCCTAATCTGCATGAAATCGTCTTCTACTAGCCAGGATATACTGTTGAAATTCGGCATAATATATATTTTTATATTCTTATTATTAGTATTTGTAGTAGTAGTACCGGTAGTGATATTTGTTTGCATAACCAATATTTACCTATATATTTGTTTATATCAATATTACCATTATATTATTATTATTTTTAATAATAGTAATGCTATTTTGTGCATAAACTGTTAAATGTAAGCTTATTCTCATTATTTCTCCTATCTCCTCATGTTCCCTTCTCGTGTCTTGCTGATCCTCCCTACCCCTTGTGGGAATAAGGACTGGCTACCGACTAACAGACAAAATAAATAAATTAATTAGAGTAGTTATGTATTATGCTAAGTTGTTTATTATGACTGTGGTGCGAGTGCACTGAGTGAGTGTGAGGACCCTTTAGCTTTATATGTTACAGTATTAGAGACGTATTTGTACACTTAATTAGGTTCCATAGGGATTGGGGCCATAAGGAATATACGGAATTGGGCCCATACGGGATTGGGCCCACGGGATTGGAACCTAACCTCCGTGGGCCCAATCCCGTGGTCACCACTTAATTATGGTTATCTTCAGCCGATTAAATCCTTCCTAAATTGCATTAAATCGGACCGATTTAACGCAATTCAGGAAGGCTCTCTATGAATCAAAAGAGGTAAAAACTATCTCAAATCTCATGTTACCACAAGTTCTTCCTAACCTGATTGACATCGTCGATTAATGGCCAGAATATTTGTGTTCTTTTTGTTCCCCAATGTGAAAATATAACGAAGGCAATTGGTTTATTAATGTTATTTCGCATGGGTTAATTAATAGGACAACACTATAGTCTATTCGCTGTAAGTAGGCGATAAATCATGACCTACCGTATATCCTCTGTAATTCAAAAGGGGCTAGAGCAAATTGGCTGTAAATATCCACATCTATTCCTTGACTAACCCTTCCCAAATGGTAGAAATATTAGCTGATTACTCTAGTCGTTTTTGAGTTACAGAGGTTAGAGTTAATTATTTCTCGCCTACTTACAGCGAATAGACTATAGGCCTATACCGGCATCTGTAGATATAGGCCTATGTAAAGCAAAACATGAACAAATGTAAGTAAATCGTTGTCATTGCAAACATACAAATATATATATTAATGAGTCGAATTGTCCTCCACCCAACAACATAACACAACAAACGCGCGCACACATGCGCGCATTTAAGGGGGAACTAGGCCTACTCGCTTTTCCTGGACCCCCTTCTCCCTCTTGTTTAGCATATTAGTTTTGAGGTTTTAAGACGTTCATTCCGTTAGTTTGGCGATTTTGAGACCTTTCGCCTATTTTTTTTTTGTAATATTAAAAGCTTTCGTGCCCTTCAGGGTGTCCATATTTTCCTGGCGAGCGATTGCGAGCCTCTAATTTTAGAAGGAACATTTGGCCGGAACATTCCGGAATCTTCGGCCGGAACATTTGTTACCGAAAAATGTACAAAATGTATTTATCTTGAAAAGGGGTCTAGTTTTGTTTTCTAAGCTTGGTGGAGGTCTAGCGAGGAAACTCAAAAATAAATTAATAGCCTACATAAATATATAGACCATCAACCAAGCATTACCCCCTTAACGCAGCGTCCCCAGTGACCCCCAGTCGTTTGGTACTACGGTTTAATGGCCCACGTGGTGTGACGTATACACACATGTGTCTACACAATCACTTTATCATTAACCCTTTCATTACCGGTGACGTCTTGTTTATTTGGTATATCTAGTTATACTACCCCTATTTTGTAATTATTTTCCTTTCGAAAACAGAGTCTTTTTTTAGTCTTACCATATTCAGAAAGCCCTACTGATGTTCGAATTGTGGAAGTCTGGGGAAAGCAGCCCCCAAGTTAAATTAGGTTGTCATGTTAGATTAATGCTTCCATTGAAAATGAGAGTCGGCGAGGCAGACACACTCGCGGCCACTGACGAGGCAGGCGTAACCTCAACAAACCAATCACCCGCCTTACCTTTAGTGATGGATAAGAGGCTAGGGAGCTATGCTCATAGGGTTGCCTCCCCTCAGAGACTCATTAATATAGCAGTCATATCTATTTTTAAAAACATTAACACTAGTACTGGCAACTACATTTTCTGGGAGTCTGTTCCATTTGTTTATTATTCTTGCGTCAAAGAAATTGTTAGTTTTTTATGTCCTGTGACGTGGCTTCTGGAGCTTGAAACTGTGACCTCTGGTGGCGATTTGGTGTCTCCTGGGTGTGAGTTGAAAGAACTGGTTTGGGTTGATGTTTTCGTACCCTCCTAGGATCTTGAATACTTCGATCATGTCTCCCCTGGTTCTCCTGTCTTAAGTGTTGTAAGACCTAGGGTAGTAAGCCGGCCCTCGTAGGGAAGTTCTCTGAGCTCCGGGACTAGCTTTGTGGATCGTCGTTGGACCTTCTCCAGCTTGTCTATAATCTGGGGGGACCAGGCCGGTACAGCATATTCCATTAAGGGTCTGATAAGGGCTTTGTACAAGGCCAGGAACATATCGCGTCCATGTACGTAAAGGTGTTCCTTATCCTACCCAGCATAAAATTAGCCTTGGCAGCTGATTTGGCCACATGCTTTCCGGGCTTCAGGTTATCGGAGACGATTACCCCTAGGTCTTTTTCTTCCTTGGTTGTTGCCAGCTCCTTCTCCCCCATGGTGTAGCTGTGCCCTGGGTTGTCTCTCCCGATGTGCATCACTTTGCATTTGCTGTCATTAAACTCTAGCAGCCACTTATTGCTCCACTCCTGAAGTCTCCCCAGGTCAGACTGTAGGATTAAGTTGTCTTTGGATGATGCAAGCCTTCTGTAAATTTTCGCATCGTCAGCAAAAACAGTTTTCCAAATGATTCCAGTTTATCAAAGATGTCATTCACGAAGATGAGGAATAAGACTGGTCCTAGGACGCTACCTTGCGGCACCCCGCTCCACACTTCCCTCCAGCTAGAAAACGCACCTTTCACCACCACCCTCTGTTTTCTTTCTTCCAAAAAGGCCTGAATCCACTTGAGGTAGCATCCCTGGATCCCCACTGCCTGTAGCTTCCTGATGAGTCGTTTGTGGGGAACAGTGTCGAAGGCCTTCCTGCAGTCCAGGTAGATGACGTCCACCTGTTCTTGTTCATCGATGGCAGTTTCTAGCTCTTCCAGGTATTCGAGCAGCTGGGTGAGGCAGGATCTTTTTGCCCTAAAACCGTGTTGCTGGGGGCTAATCAAGTTGTTCCTCTCAAGGTGGTCGACTACTCTTGTCTTTACTATATTCTCTAATAATTTACATGGGACAGAGGTTAGACTCACCGGACGGTAATTTAAGGAGTCTCTTTTCTTCCCGCTCTTGAAGATGGGGGTTACATTGGCTGCCCTCCATTCCAGTGGTACAGTTCCAGTTCGCATAGATTCTTGGTAGATGACCCACAGTGGCAAGGCTAAACTGGAGCTGCATTCCTTGAGGACTTTTGGATGTATGTTGTCCGGTCCTGGGGCCTGAGCTTTTGAGCTGATCCATGAGTTTCTTCACTTCTTCAACTGAGAAGTTGCAGACTCGGAGCTCCTCTCCCTCGTACGAGTTGTCTTCATCTGGTAGACTTCCATCCTCACGCTTAAATACACTTTGAAATGCTTGGTTCAGTATTTCACTACTTTCAAGATTACTGGTGGTGAGCACTCCATCCGGTCTTCCAAGCTGTGTCACCTCCTCCTTGATGGTTGTTTTACTCCTGCAGTAGACGTAGAAGGCTCTTGGGTACGTCCTGGTTTCTTGTGCGATCCTCTGTTCAAATCTGTATTTTGCCTCCCTCACCGCCGTAGTGCAAGTGTTTCTTTTGCTGCAGTAGGTCTGGTACCTGTGCCTTGTTCTTCTCATCCTGTACTTCATCCATGCTCTATCCTTGTCTTCAATCTTGCTCAGTAGGTTTTTTTTTTTTTTTTTTTTTTAAGAGACAATGAACGGAGGAAGGAAAAACACAGATAAAACAAAAAGGTCCATGTGCCTAAAGGCATCCTCCATTCATAAAATGTTTGTAACAACTGGATTTATAGTACAGGTAAGCTGTCATCCATTTGGGTTTCTTTTTTCCACTGTATAAATGTACCATTTGTTTTGGGACAAATAGTGTTGATGCCTCATTGTATTCTCTTTCAAAAATATTCCACATTTCCTGTATTGTTTTGCCTTGTAAGATATCATCCCAGTCAATTCTGCTAAAGTACTGCTTCATGGATTCGTAGTCCCCTTTGATATAGTTGCGCTTATTGGTAGTTACATCCTCCACTAGAAGGTTACTTTCTAAATTAAAGTTAAAGAATAGTACTGTGTGGTCACTTGCCCCTATTGGTGCTCTGTACTGAATGTTGTCAATTTCCAGCTCGGTCTTCGACAAAATGAGATCCAGTAGTGAGGGGTTATCACTCCCCCGTGCACGTGTGAAACAGTCAACGTGTTGATGGAGGAATAAGTCTTGGCAGGTGTCATAGAATTTCACTTGTTCGCTCTCCGGGCCCCCATGTACAGTATGGTCTGCCCAGTTTATCTCCCGGAAGTTGAAGTCACCACACAGTAGTATTTGATTTGTTGTATTGCCACACAGTTCAGATGTTGCTTGCCTTACATTATTGTTATATACAGTTGAGGAATCTGGAGGTCTGTAGAAGCATCCTAAGACTATGTTCTTATTACCTATATGTACAGTAACGGCCACTACTTCAACATTCTCCCTGGCTTCAATTTAAATTGTTTCCGATGCAAGTGATTTATGGATTACGATTGCAACACTTCCTCCATTCGTGTTTCTGTCTCTCCTGTAGATATTGTACTTGTCGGTATTGAAATAATTAGACGAAACATCATTTGCTCCTAACTTGGTTTCAGTTAACATTATAATATGTGGCTCTTCATTCTCTATCACTAAACTTAATTGGTCTTTCTTATTACTACTATTCACCCCATCAATATTTGTGTATAGACACTTGAGGTGGGTTAGTACTTTCTGGTTTGGGGTCGCTGGTTCTCTAGCACCAGTTTCCCTCTCCAAAGTACCCATTTCTCCCCGTCGGGTCTCTGCTCCTTTTAGTTTTTTGGGTCCCTCACCTTTGCTAGCTCCGCATGTGCTTTCCTTTCCTTAAAGGTCCTGTCCTCTGATGATAATATTTTCATGAACCTAACCTAACCTGCAGACCCCCGCTGCTCTAAATAATGATGTAGAAGACATAAAATCACTAAAAAGTACTGCGGGAGAGCGAAAAAACACCTTCGAGATCCTGTGTCGTAAGAAAATGGGTTTACAGAAAACGGGATATCCCGTCGGATATACAGTCGTCAAACCGCGGCGGACGAGTCTCACTTTAGTGAATGTTTTTAATACTTGAATGTATTAATTTCAAGCCAAATATACAGTACATTTCCGGATAATCTTCAAGGACACTACATCCGCCTTATTAGAAACAATTTATTTGGGAAAATAGGCACCAACAGATTCGCCATATTTTTCTCCATATAGCCTAGTCCGCATGGAGGATTTTCGTTATTGACAAATTGAAAAAATAGGCCTACCCTTTTCACAGAAAAATACACCAAAAATCTGTTAAAGATTTCAAATAGCGGGGGTGTGGAGGCGGCAACCCCCACCCATAATACTAGGATAGGTTAGGTAAGGTTGTTAGGTTAGGCTAATGTCCTTTCAAAGGGGCATAGGCTAGTAAACACTAGGATAGCTTATACCCGGTCAGAGGTAAGAAGAAGAGTCCGATGTTAGTCTCCTTGAATGCTACCCATTTCCGATCATCATCGAACCATACGAAGTCTAGCCTAGTACTAATACTATTAACCTATTAGGACCAACAGCATAGCGACAAAATAGGGGTAGTGAAGGTGTAGATTTATATTAGTTTTGTCAACACCGACGGTAATTCACTTTAATTTTGTCCCTAAATCGCTACAAAGAATTCCTAGACCTCGCACTTCTCACTCGAACATTTGTTGCTGCGTTGGTGCAGGTCCCACACCTCCTAATTAGGCAATTGAGGCCCCCTACTGACAACATAGATGCTGATTTCAACAAGTCCGGGGGTGGGGGGGTTAAGATTGATGGATAGGCCTAATGTTTATTTATTTTTATTTATTTTTGTTTTGTTTTGTGCAATTACCGATGGGGTTTATCATAAACACAAACAAAAACAAATGGGAAATAGGCCTAATACTTGTAAAAATCGTCCCCGGTGTAAAAACTGGATTTTTACCAAAGTTTGGGCTCCAAATAATCAGTAGGCTATTATCGAGCGTGTCTTCCTGAAAATACCCGCCAAAATAACTGAAACCGTCCCTTTTGTCTAAGCTAAGGTATCCCATGTGTGTCCTGTTTGCCCTGTCCGCCCCACTCTGCAAAGAGATAGGCCTAGTCAGCTCACGAATGTTGGGTTAAGTCCCGACACTTGCATCACCTCCTCCAGCTTCCTTCCTCACCCTCTACTACTTCTTGGTTAAGCCCCGACGCCTCCTCCTCCTCCAGCTCCCTTCCTCACACTACTACTTCCTCCATGGCATTAGTGATCAAAATTATTGTTGTTCTAATCTTTCCTATGTTCATGTCACCGTTGTTGTTTTTGGCGCACTCTCCTGTCACGTAACATGAGCCCAGTTCCCCTCGAGTTGAATCTAAAGTACAACTAACATTGGTTTGGCCATACCAAATCCGTAATTGTTTAATCGAAGTCCTCTTTTTCTAGTTATTAAAAACGTATTCTATGGTGTATTATATGATATATAGAAGCAATAGAACTGTTCAAATGACCTGGGAAGTGTATATTAAACCAAATACAAAACTTTGAATAATGAGGTAAGAGATATGTGTTTGTTATCACTTTTCAACCCAAGACCAGCGGGGGTCTGGGGGCAGCAGCCCCCAGGATGCCCAGGTTACCTTAGGTTAGGTTAATGACCAGCTATGTAAATACAGTAGTGAACATTTGGTTCAGGCTGTGCTCAAAAATCCATTTTCTTTAGGAGGAGGCCATACACTAAACAATTACCAATCTGTCAGTTTAGTTGTCGGGTTAATTTACTCCCCCTTGAAAATCCAACTGTACGGTTGCTCTAATAAGTCATGCTCGGCTGTCATTACATTTGCCTCAATCTGTGCTGTATTAATGTCCGTCAGATGTTGAATAGGGTGGGTAAGTGTTGGAACATGTTTGTAGGCTATAGGGCCCTAGGCCTATCTCACTCAAGAAGAAGAAATCATGTATAAATATTGCGGATACCAATTAGGCCTATTGATCAAAACATAATTGGTGCCGAAACATCACTTATTAGGCCGACTGTGCATGCATGCGATCCGTAAGTATTGGCATATACACTACCACAAATAAGTTAAAAAAGATATTGCTTGTTTCAACTCTATTGTTCATGTCATGTTCTATAAGATGCACGGTTTGCAGTCATTCAATAAACCCACCTAAATAATTAATGTCATTAGGCTAATCAACATTCATTAAATGCACAACAAATATTCTACCGTAAATAGGCCTAGGCAATAGTGGTTATTTAATTACCCTGCAAGAATTAAATACTTACGCTTTGTTGTGCAAGTTCCACCTTGATCCTAGGTAGGGACATCTATCTCTGCAGTGGGACACGGACTGGGGGACATACAGTGGGCATGTAACCAGGGTATTGGGTATCGCAATAAGTGGTAAGCAAGCAACTGCGGCCAATGACACTACAGGCCAGGAGCTCTCGCGTACACACGTCCGCCCTCACTGCTCGCCAAGGAAGCACTGAACCAACAGCAACAGCCCCGAATAACCCGATGAGTTCCCCCATTAAATCAACTACCAAAAATGCTGCCAACTCTTTTATTACAGGGTTAAATTTACCTGTTACCACGCTACCTGCCACCAACGGGTCACTAACTTAACGAGTATGTATATATTGACCCAAATAATACCTGCAGGTGTGCAGTAACCGAGAATTACAGTCGAATGGGGTGCATCTTTTTCACGTATATTTATCTTAACCAATGACATAACAGTCATGCATAGTATATTCCCAAACCTTCCTGTGCGTCACTGAGCTATAGAAATAAGGACAATTAATTGCAAAGAACGCGCCAGATCTAGTGAAATATACCGACGAATCATTCTGGGACGAGCGAAGCGGAGGTGTCCCAAGTGTACAGCCGTATAGAGGGAGCGGGTATTACCAACATTTCTACTGTAGCGCCATAGTGTAAACTGTGTTTGGTAAACATTCATATAGTACAGTAGTAATGTTTGAACACATTCTTTATTTATGCTTAATTCAGCATATTTATCAAAATAAATTCAGGGGAGTGTAAGAAAGACACCGATTTATGAATGGATAGCTATATTGGGATTGCTTAATGGCGCACGTATGAACCAAGAAGGTGAGACTCACGCTATATCTGATCCTCGCCTGAGTGGAATATTCCTACACCGGCGCGGGGAGATGAACCGGCCTGGCCCAGTGTTGCATCAGCTGAACCTCTCAATTTTTTCCTATTTTTGCAGTCTAGTTCAGAAATGACTTGCCCTTCCTGGAATGCCGATGACGTAGGATTCTCTGAAGGCAGTCATACTTTCTACCAGCGCGATGGGAGTTCCGTATCTCTCCGTGCATTCCTCCTATCGTTTCTGATGTAAGTGCATTCCTCTCTTACAATTAGGTGTGGTATGCAGTCGTTTTCAACATCGACTGACACTTTCTAGGAACTTAGGCTACTTGGTCCGAGAGGATTTTTTTGGACCTCCCCTATGTCGCTCCATTAGTTTGGATAATGTAAGACGTTTTACCCCATTAGTTTGGCGATAACAAGACGCTTCGCCTCAATCGGGTGATTTTGTTCTGGACAAGCGATAGCTAGCCTGTAACTTCATGAAATCGGCCTCCGGCCAGAACATTTGTCTATGGAAAAATATACACATTTAGTTTGAAGGGGTTTTGGAGTGGACATTGTTTAGTTAGAATGAAGTCTTGGAAGGGGGTTTCTGTTAGCCTAGGCGACAAAATACAATACTTTAATTTAAAATGGCAAAACAAGCAACATCCTCAATAGTTATTAAACAAAATATCTAATAGTAGGCTCGCTTTTGCTCGCCGGAAAAAAAATCAACACCTAAATGACACGAACAGTCTTGATACTGACAAAGAAATGGGACGAAAGGTCTGAAAATCGCCAAACTATTGGGCCGAACGTCTTAAAAGTCTGAAAACTAACGGGGCTAAATATGAGGAAGAAGGGGGACCAGAGAAACGGCCCGTCTCCCCTTAATCTTAATACATTGATAATAATGCTATTCGACTGCATTATGCATAGGCCTAGTACTTGACCGATATAAAGTAAGATCCTGTGTAGCGGGAGGAACTGGTTTTTAGATGCCTATTTAATAAGAAACATTGAACAATATATTTAACTTAACCTAACCAAAACCTAACCTAACCTAGTATATTTGTGGATTATTTATTAATGTAAAATGTAAAAATATATAGCACCATTACCAAATTATGGATATAAATAAGTACAGGTCAACCCGCTACACAGGATTATACCCGATATAATATATTATGTGTTGATGATTAGATAACCCCTTCTTTACCGGTGATGTACTTTTCATTATAATCTGGCAACTATTAGACGATTTCGTTCGGCTTAGGAAAGATGTCTACCCATTAACAAGTATTGAGACAGATATTTACCCAGTAGCCTAATTATGGAGCCCTCCTTAACCCGTTCAGTACCAGTGACATCCTTTTAATCATATTCTAGCAATGATTAGACGATATTATTCAGCTTAGGAAAGACCTCTAGCAATAATAAGGCTTCACATTATCTCAACCAACCCTTTTAAGTCTCCCCTGATCCTTCTTAAGCTATATACTATCGTTTGAATATAGCTAGAATACAATATAACACACGTCGCTGGTAGCCTACTCAAATGGTTAAGGATGGTGCAGTGTTGTTTTTAAACCCTTCTGTACCGGCGACGTCTTTTTTACTTTCATTCTGGATACATAATTATATAGACGAGTGTATGTAGTTTCAGAAGGACCTATGTTATTCAGAGGGTTTATAGAGATCGTATTTACCCATTTGAGTAATAAAAATAGATTATAAACTAGATAATCGTCTAATGGTAATATGTTGAAAATTACATAATGGTGGTGAAGGGATTAACTGTCTGTCTGTGTGTGCGTGTCTGTGTCATGTAAGAGCACACTTCACTCTATTCATCATATGCTGGACACTATTAGACGATTTAATTCGGTTTATGAAGGATGTGTGGCAGTTCAAAGGGTTAAATAACTAGCCAAACACAAGTGGCCAATTGCTCCAAGGATCAACATTATGGTACCCTGTTTATCAAGGTAACCCATATGACAGCAGCCGTCTCTTGCGCATGCGTGATCTCGGAATAAAGCACATGGTAGTATAATGTGTTTATTATAACACCTCGACGACGTATACAGACTAATAACACACATAACAAAGCCATTCCAACAGCTTCCTCTCTCTCCAACACCCCTTCTCCCCTCTCTACACTCTTCAAAAAATAGAATGTAGATACGAGGTGCCGTTGTAAAGGCTTATCCCTCAATACCTTCACCACCTACTTATTATGAGTTATATACAAAAGGAAAATACCCCCCTGATACTACTCTCCTTGACGCGGTTGGGGGGCTTCAGTGACTAATTTTGAGTAGTTTTTCATTCCTCATTCTATGATTTTCCCCTTCTATTTTTATTCTGTCCCATCTAAACGCCTGTGCAGTAATCTGGAGACAACCCTCCAAGAAACTGCACATTTAAACAATAAGAAGAAGAAAAGGAAAATTACAAGAACCTCTCAGGGAAGTGCCGTTGTTAAGGCATTACTTCCCGAACCACATCTGATCTGATCTGATATTGCAACACACGATCACTGTCACTATTCTTCGTGATGATACAAGATGCCACTAACCTTCTGCCAGCCTTGAGAGTCGATGAGGAGGATCCACATGTAGATTACATCGATATAAATCACTGTATTGTTGGATCGTCTGCTTCTGTGTTGACATCCCGCTACGGTGCCAGGTGAAGGTACCTCGTACACATTTAGCTTGAAGGAGTCTTAGGCGGGTGTTTTTATAAGCTTGATGGAGGTCTACGACGGAAACTAAAAAACAGCAAATAGATACATATATGAGCAAATGAATAGCCTAGCTACGCCCATCCCTCCTTAACCCTTCAGCACCATGATATAGAAACATAAGAAAATGGGAGTGCCACACAAAGCAGATCCCTCTCACACCCAATCGCATTTTTACCTTTGATTCTGGCTAAAATTTTATGATTTTATGCAAATACATGACGGCAAAGAGATGGTGCGGTGGTCAATGGAGTTAGGTTTTTGTATGGGGATATAATTATTCATGTATTGTGCTACATTATGTCATTATCCGTGCGCTCTGAAATATATGAGTTATCCTTCTCTTTAAAGTTTTCTTTGATTACTACATTTTCTTTCAGTACGTTTTCTATAATTAATATTATGAACACATTTATATATCATGTAAAAAGATACCAACAGTTTTACCATGAATTATATAAATAAATTATAAACCAATAATAAAGAATGTGTGCATTGACTAAATTATAGCCTATAGGAGTTTTGACAACATCAAGAGTTCACAAGCACTAAACCCTTCTATGGGGAATCAGTGGGGGAGTAGGATTAAACGCTCCTGCTCAAGACGCGCCATCCGACTTCAAATAGAAAAACAGGGCCCAAATTGTCAACAGCAATTCATAAGAGGGGGTTGCTGCGTTGCTGTTTGGCGATATAGGCCTACCATCTTTTACAAATTAATTATCGAATTTTATCAAATTACAACTGAATTTAAGCTCAATTATATTGATAAATAGATCTCATTCGACGTATGTATATACGGACAAAGATATTATTTGACAGATATACAGGCATTTATATATTTTAAAAGATGTAGTCCCCTAGCGGTGGCGCAGCAACCCCCTCTTATGAATTGCTGTTGACAATTTGGGCCCTGAATCCCTGATTTTCTGGCATTTGAAGTCGAATGAGCAGGAGCGTTTCATCCTACTCCCCCACTGATTCCCCATAGAAGGGTTTAGTGCTTGTGAACTCTTGATGTTGTCAAACCTGTTTAAAAATGATATAAACATGCACTTCAAGACAACAGTGGTGACCTAGATTGGATAAATATGTTCCCAACACTCATATGGACAGCAAGTGACGAGGACCTCTCCAAACTTAGAGCTGTGCAGATAAATTCAGTGTACTAGCCTATCTCAGAATGGCAGCTGGTATGAATAGGCTATACACATTCTTTAGATAGTGAACAGAAAGGGCTCCAAAACCGACTCTTGGGGGACCCCCCTTTTAACTAGCCTAATCCCCAGTCCGATTTTACACCATTGATACTAGCCTAACTGCTTCGTACCAATCAGCCGTCACCTAATCCATTTGAGTAGCATCCCCCCAATACCATCATCATTATTACCATGTCCTATCTTCCTTAACAGCCTTTCATGTGGAACTCTATCAAAGGCCTTACTGAAGTCTAAGTAAACCATATCATATGACTTGCCGTAGCCTATCTACCGCTTCATATAGGCCTAGCCTAGCCTACCTCGGAGAAAAAAACGGTTATACTGATGTTTTGGACCGACAGTTAGCCCATCGATCTGTTTAGGCCTAATAGGTCCGGTAGAGCATATACATCATTGCTATATATGGCATTAAGAGCGGAAATGTATTACATGGGAGAAACAAAAAAACGCTAAAATACATGTATAGGCCTAGGCTACTGTAAAACAATAAGTTTTTCAGCCAGTACCCAACCAGCGGGGGTGTGGAGGCGGCAGCCCCCACCCATATACTAGGTTAGGTTAGGTTAGGTTGTTAAGTTAGGCTAATGGCACAGAAAAAAACAAAAAAAAACAAAAAAAGTAACCCAACCAGCGGGGGTGTGGGGGCGGCAGCCCCCACCCATATACTAGGTTAGGTTAGGTAAGGTTGTTAGGTTAGGCTAATAGCCTAGAACATTAAAAAAAAAAAAAAAAATAGTCTAATAGGGGCGTGTTTTTAGATTGTTGGATAATGGGTAAATACTAATTTCCGCTCCTCTTCAGTATAAAACAACACTAGCCTATATCTGAAGGAAAAAATACAAAATAAAACTTACTGAAATCGCTGTCGGTCCAAAAAGTCAGGTTTACCAAAAAAACTAGTAAATTTGTTAGGCAGGATCGTCCTGGAATCAATCCATGTTGAAAGGGTTTACGCTAATTAACTTGAAAATGCTTAAGTTATTTATAATTTTCCTGACAATAATTGATTCTAGCAATTTCCCTATAATTGATGTGACACTAATGGGACGGTAATGTGATGCATAGTAGACTGAACGGGTTTGATGATATCTGTTTTATTGGGTAGCCTAAGGGATGGTCCTATCCAGAGTGAAGTTTGACATCCTCTACCCAACCTTAGCCACCATTTCTGTCTCTATTACTGTCCTATGTTTCCTTCTGGGGGCAGGGAGCTAGGAATCCTCCTCCCCTTGTAAAATTCCCCTACTAGACGAGACTGAGTATGAGGCGAGGGAACGCTAAAGTGGTCCCAGATCTCAAGTATTGGAACTTTAAATGTTGTTTCTGTTTGGGCTCTGTCTTGAGTCGGCCATCCCCAGCTATGGGGTATGTGCCCGAGTATAGCCTATACATACATTTTTGTCCAAGATAATTTTGGTCGCGGCCGATGTAGTACTGTGAAATGAGCGAGCTTCGGACTATTACTATTACTATTCGGACTATTCGGGGCTATACTTCGGACATTTCTGGATAAAAGTATGTAAGCTACATTTATGGAAAAATTACTGCATTATGGAAGAACACCGCAGACATACTTGTTTTCCATAACATCATGTATTTATCCCATAACCGTGGTTCATTGTATATTTTTTCTAGAGTGTCCGAAGTTATCTCCCCGTCCGAAGTTACGTCATGTTACCGGTACTGCTACTGTACATAGCTGACATGGGCAGAACCGAGCTGTTGAATTAGTCCAATATCGGTATTGGCCAGGTAATTGTTTTGGTCTGTCGCCAGTTTGGTTCGTGGTTGTTTTGTTTTGTGACCCGATATGGGCCAAACAGCCACATATGACGGGCCATTTTGGTCACATAGGTGGGCACTTCCTCTTCCCTTTCTCTCTCATTACAAAATACTGTACAGTAGTAGCAATAAAGTGCAGCCTATTACTGTGCAGGTATCCAGCGTGCCAGTCTATGGTCACAACTTATCAGATGGGGGCCAAGCAGTCAAATTTCATTCAATTCTCCCTACCAAGGTTTTACATGAGACCCCTGGTGCCTGCTTCTAAACTAGTGCCAGAGCTAAAACTGTTGACATCAACAATACTCAACACCAAGGATATGCACAGTTTATCACAATATATTGTGATTATACTGTACATGATATGATTGTGTTCTTTTATTTCAATATTTTATTTTATTAAGCGTCGTCTCCACACAGCTATTTTGATTAGTTATTTTGCATTTGTCTTGTGTCGTCCCAGTTTTGGTTTGTTTATTTTGCAAGTTTTACATTATAATACAGTATATGACTACACCAAGTGATTATATACCGTGGTATAGTACAGGTCCAGGGACTATATTAAATTATTCTTTTATAAGTCATAGTTAAAGTAAAATGTTAGGAAAATTAATAGAATTGCTAAAAACAGTAACATTTATTTATACACTATACACATCACATCCCTAACCTCCTCAATAACTTTGTAGCTCAGTTCTGTAATACATTAATCTTGAAATAATCAAAATGTGCACTGGCTCTTGAAAACAATTGAGAATATCTGGCACAATTTGATAAGCCAGAGTAGCTTTTCATCACCAGTACAGTATGTTGAGAATAATAAAAATAATCAGCTATTTCCATGGTTGCACAAGTGAGCAAGTATCTGCCTCATCGTTTCTTATGATTCCATTTGATACATTTTATTTTACACCATACACTCCCTGGATTAATAAATGCTCACCAACCAACTTTACTTCTAAACTCAATTAATTAAATCAACAAATACATGTGGCACTCCAAGGACTCGAACCTAAGATAACAAGGTTAGTACGTGCCCTTGTTACAGGGACTTTACTGGATATTTTACCACGAATCGTTAGACCTGAGTGTCGAAACTCTTGACGTCTACCAATGGCACAGGGTGAGATCGAACTACCAACCCTTTGATCAGCAGTCAGACGCGCTACCGACCATGCCACGGCCCGCGGAATCATAATGATGATACAGTAGGCTACTTGCATAATTTTGTATATCATCTGTAAATATGTTAATCATTATCAATAATTTATCAATTTATGACCAATTCTATGTCTGTAGGAGTAAAACATTATTTACCAGATGATTATTTCTGTTATATGGCAGTTATTTTTTAATTATTTATTATTGATTATTATTATATTATGTCAGTCTACCAGTATGATATTATTTGTACAATTCAGACTTTTTATTGTTTATCTAACAGCGGCACTCCAGTCCTTTAGCTGCGAGATGATCACAGTTCAGTCGTCGTACTTAAAGAGGTGTTTTGTGTTTAGTCTGGGCTTGTAGCGGACACGGCGGTGGTGACGCAGGACCTTGGGGACAAAGATGGGTTTGTGTTCATCCAGGCGACGCTGACCGGGGTCCATCTTGTTGCTGTGGGCAAACGTTTGGGGTTAGCTATAAAATCAAGTTGGGGGGGGGGGGGACTCGAGACAGAGCCCTTTTTTCTTTTTTTTTTTCTATGTGAATGAGGGAGACAAAAGCCAGTGCACATTTTGATTATTTCAAGATTAATGTATTACAGAACTGAGCTACAAAGGTTATTGAGGAGGTTAGGGATGTGATGTGTATACAGTAGTGTATTAAAATGTAAAACTTGCAAACTAAACAAACCAAAATTGGGACAAGGACAATATAAAGTCAAATTAAATTATCAAAATGTTACTGTTTTTAGCAATTCTATTAATTTTCCTAACATTTTACTTTAACATGACTTGTAAAAAGAATAATTTAATATAATCCCTGGACCTTTACTATACTATAGTATATAATCAATTAGTGTAGTCATATACTGTATAATCATATCATGCATCATTAAATTTGAATGGGGACAACACAACAGAAAACAATGAACACAAAAACAAAATACAAAATCACACACATCTAAAAATGTGCGCGATTAGTTTGCTTGAGAAACAGATTAACTTGCTCATGTAGTAATGTACTGTACATCCTATTTGGTGGATTGTGTTCTTTTATTTCATAAATTTTATTTTAGTAAGCGTTGTTCCCACATAGCGATTTTTATAAGTTGTTTTGACTTTATATTGTCTTTGTCCCAGTTTTGGTTTGCTTGGTTTGCAAGTTTTAAATTTTAATTAATATATAACAAAAACTAGGGAAACTTACAAATGGTCCTCAAAGAATCTCCTGGGAGCCTCGAAGGGCCTCTTCTTGTGGTCGACCTTGTAGATCTTCTCCCAGGGGTGGATCTCCGGGACCAGGCGGTGGCGGGGACGGTTCGACAGCAGGTCGTGGAGGTAGGATTGGAACTCGGAGCGGTATGTTTCAGGGGCCGGGTGCTGCGATAGTTCCTGGGGAGATTGAGAGAAGGGCTGGTAAGCGTTATTTCCACATAGCAATTTTGATTAGTTCCTTTGCGTTTATCTTGTGTCGTAGATTAGTTCCTTTGCGTTTATCTTGTGTCGTCCCAGTTTTGGTTTGTTTATTTTGCAAGTTTTACATTATAAATACTCTTGCAGGGATGGAGTGAATACCGGTTGTTGTTGTTGTTGTTGTTGTTGTTGTTGTTCCCCAAGCTGCCTGGCCGAACAGCCCCAAGGCCCCGAGCAATTCCAAGGCCATAACCGAGCGCCCCCACAGAACCCTCCCTGCCGACCACAATAAAGCCTGGGTGACCGAAGCCACTCCATGGCGGGGAGCTGAGGAGGGTGCGGAAACGCCCGGGAAACCAAAGCACCACCCAGGGCCCTGTGCCCTTCAGCAATTATGAAGAGAAAGTTGAGGGGCAAGGGAAAAATGTGACGCTTTGGCTTCCAATCTTGGTAGATTGGGAGATCAATCCACGGAAGAGACGCCGTCACTTGAGATCTAGAAAATATATAAGTTAAAGGAACAGTCAGAGTAAGCTATGGGTATGGCAGAGATCGCTCAGCTCTCACTCTGATAGACCAGCCCATCACCATTAATGCAATGGTTAACTATTTAGATAACAGACACTACCTGTATTCAATACTGAGATATCAACCTATGTAATGTAGTAACTAGATACTGTATATGGTATGGTATCAAATTAATGAGTCTGACGAGATACAAAGTAGAATATACCGGTAATAGTATGATTGGATTAGGAGTGTGCTTTCTTTTTATGATCAGGTGACTAATCAGAAGAGCTTACGTCTGTATAAGAAACTACGCTCGTCATTCAAGCATGCCGTTATATTTCCTGGTCTCTGGGTCTTCTGGATGACATAGATGTGTGTGAATTTGTATTTTGTTTTTGTGTGTTCATTGTTTTCTGTTTTGATGTCCCTATTTTGGTCTCTGTCTTGAGCAGCCCCCCCCCCCCCTTTGCAAGTTTTACATTATAAATACTCTTGCAGGGATGGAGTGAATACCGGTTGTTGTTGTTGTTGTTGTTCCCCAAGCTGCCTGGCCGAACAGCCCCAAGGCCCCGAGCAATTCCAAGGCCATAACCGAGCGCCCCCACAGAACCCTCCCTGCCGACCACAATAAAGCCTGGGTGACCGAAGCCACTCCATGGCGGGAAGCTGAGGAGGGTGCGGAAACGCCCGGGAAACCAAAGCACCACCCAGGGCCCTGTGCCCCTCAGCAATTATGAAGAGAAAGTTGACGGGCAAGGGAAAAATGTGACGCTTTGGCTTCCAATCTTGGGAGATCAATCCACGGAAGAGACGCCGTCACTTGAGATCTAGAAAATATATAAGTTAAAGGAACAGTCAGAGTAAGCTATGGGTATGGCAGAGATCGCTCAGCTCTCACTCTGATAGACCAGCTCATCACCATTAATGCAATGGTTAACTATTTAGATAACAGACACTACCTGTATTCAATACTGAGATATCAACCTATGTAATGTAGTAACTAGATACTGTATATGGTATGGTATCAAATTAATGAGTCTGACGAGATACAAAGTAGAATATACCGGTAATAGTATGATTGGATTAGGAGTGTGCTTTCTTTTTATGATCAGGTGACTAATCAGAAGAGCTTACGTCTGTATAAGAAACTACGCTCGTCATTCAAGCATGCCGTTATATTTCCTGGTCTCTGGATCTTCTGGATGACCTAGATGTGTGTGAATTTGTATTTTGTTTTTGTGTGTTCATTGTTTTCTGTTTTGATGTCCCTATTCGGTCTCTGTCTTGAGCCCCCCCCCCCCCCCCCAAAAAAAAATGGGGATTGAGCCTGAGTATATAGAATAGAATAGAATGAGATCATGGAGAGGAACAGAACTTATTTGGGCAACTGTACCTTCTGTGGTCCAAGATAGGGTGTAGGGTCCTCCCGAGGTACGCCTTTCTTGAGGTACATGGCGATGATGGATGTAAGCAGTGAGGTGTTAAGACCCTTCACTCCACCACCGTCAACACTCTCAAACAGCTGCTCTTCTTCACCAAACCTGTATAAGATATTATTTTTATTAATCTCACCACGACACCCCCAATGAAATTAATTAAAGTATATATGATCCACCGGGATTCGAACCCGGGTTATCACACACATATTTTTGCCACCTTAACCATTACACCACCAGGACGGTTAAAGGTTTATGCACACGCCTACGACTTATTATCCATTCTCGAATACTGGATATTAATCTAATCATGTTCATATTCCCAACCGCACTATGGTAGCCTACTGTTTAAGTGAGAGGAAAGAATATTCATGGGGCACAGATCATATAGACCGGCCTCTCGATGAAATATCCCTAAACCTACTAATAATATTATTTTTATTAATCTCACCACGACACCCCCAATGAAATTAATTAAAGTATACATGATCCACCGGGATTCGAACCCGGGTTATCACACACATATTTTTGCCACCTTAACCATTACACCACCAGGACGGTTAAAGTATATAATAGACAATGAATGGCTAAGGGGACAGTGGTTCTAAATGGCCTGCCTAGCATAAGTAAAATGGTCTAAATATTAGCCAGAATACAATTTAAAAAGTATCTTCATATTCAAAATGGGTTAGAGTTATATATGAGAAGTGTTGTACCGGTACTTTACTTTTGCATGTGATTAAAAGGTTTCCTTTACCCAAGGTGTCCAATTTGTGATATCTCTCAGGTTATTTAACTGGAGTGTAAATGAGGTGGTAAGAGGTGGATGCAAAGTTGACAGCAAGAAGGGAAAAAGCATAAAGGGCGAGTGGAGGATGCGACTGGGAAGTCCCATCAATCAGCTGCTGTTTAACCCGCTGAGTGCCAGGGACGTATATATACGTCCTCGCCGAAAAAAAATTGTAGCAGCGAAACGACTGCACCTATGGCTTTCATATTTTTACCACATGTACCTTACCCTTTTGGCTACCCACCACAAAAATCCCAAATCCCTCCTCCTACCCACTCGCTGACTGTCGGTCCCATCAGAAGGAAAAAAAGGAAAATCTGTGGCGGCGAAACGATTGGACCAATCGGTTCCATATTTGTGTGACAAGTCTCTTACCCTTCTGCCTTCCCTCCACCACACCCCCAACCACCCACTTCCAGCGTAGAAAGGAAAAAAAGGAAAATCTGTGGTGGCGAAGCTACCTCACCAATCGGCTTCATACGTGTAACACAAGTCAATTACCCTTCTACCTTCCCCACACCAACCCCAAAACCACCCTCCCACCCATACATTCCGATACCATAAAAGTCTCTGTAGTCTATAGTGTCTTTTCAGCTACAGTAGGGTCCCGCATAAAACGTGTTCGCATAAAACGAGTCGATTAAAACGACCGACCTAAAATATTAATATTTAATTTTCGATCAGAACGAATGTGATCACATAAAACGAGTCCGCCGCCAAAGTGGGGCAAATCCGAGGAGTTTTCATATAGAGCGCCGAAATATCGTACAAAACGTACGAAATATCGTACGCTTTCATATAGAACGCCGAAATATCGTACAAAACGTACAAAATATCGTACGCTCCTGACGGAAATTTACGCTTCCAGTGAACATTGACGATATTGGGCCACCAAAATGCTGTGTTCACATAAAACGAAATCGCATAAAACGCCCTCGTTTATCGACCATATACTGTACTCGTTTTATGAGACCCTACTGTACTTTCGGGACCATCGGGGACCTGATTTCTGGCGAAAATGGACAAGGGGAGTGTTTTTTTTTACCATTATCCTTCCTTTCTCTCCGAACTTGATAGATTTAGCCAAAAAAAAAAAAAAAAAAAAACAAATCTGGCACTGGCAGAAGCACACCGTCAAAATTGGCTGGCACTCAGCGGGTTAATGATGATTGCAGATGATAGATAGATATCATCTGCAATCATCATTAAACAACAGCTTTTTCTTTTCTTGTTTTAATCGTAGTTTAACCAGACCACTGAGCTACAAAACGTAACTCTTATAGGGCTGGCCTCAGCCAAAGTTAAGGATTTGACAATATTAGGGAGAAATCACGAGCTCTTATGGAACGTTAGAAGTTGTACAGGATGAGATATAAAAATCAGATCTTACCAAGGAAACAAACAATTGGATAGATTAATGATGTATGCAGATTTAATGGAAAAGCTTAGGAGACTAGTGGCTTTCAAAATGTGTATGAAAGAAGAGAATCATTTGTAACTTTGAAACAGAGTAAAGTTAGAAATATTAGCAATGGTGCAGGGTTTAACATGATGGTGAGGCAGTAGAGGAAAAAGTTTTACCGGTACAGTACTCTAAAAGTAGTTGTGTGTTCCATCCAATTGTGATCTATGCACTGTGTATATTATGATTTTGAAGGCCAGTCAAATGAAACTTGTCCTAAAACTAAGTGATCTGGTTGAACTACCTTACAATAATAAGGACCTGAGTATCTTTGATACTCAAAGAGATGGAATAATAAGAGCCGAGTTGAGAGGACAACTTGGAATAGTGTGTAAGTGAGGTCGTGCATACTGGCAGACGGCAATGTTAAGGCCATATGAAAAGGATACATGAGAACATCTGGATGACACGTGTTATGCATTGACTGTGGGCAGACCGAAGAAAAGTCAGAACACAGGGAATGAAGTTCTGAGGAATAATTTCAGTTATAATTTAGGACTATTGATATACTAAATAAAGTAGTAGATAAATCGAACCAGAGAATATTGTTGCGAGAGTTTTCTTTGGCGTGGTGAGAGTGTAGGACACAGGTGTTGAGTTGATAGAGACTCATGTTCCATCGCTGACCGTCAGAAATGGCCGACTGTTGGACCATTGGGTACGTCAACTCGGTCACTGGGCCAAACCCTGAGGAGTGGAGCAAAACTGTAGAATCAATATGTACACTCGAGTAAAAAAAAATCTTTACACTAACGCTCTAAACATTCTGGAAGTGGGTCGAAGTCTTGTGATAATACCTCACAGACGTATGTTTCACCCGATTCATTCCGTTCACACAAGAATATATACAGCTCACCAGTGTTAAGATTGTTTTTTCCTCGAGTGTACATACACACAAGGGAACAACATTTTGCCAGCAATTTCCATAAAATGTGAATTAATTTACATACTATGAAGTAATTTTAATGTAAAACTTGCTAAATAACAAACCAAAACAAGAACGACACATTATAAAGACAGAAGAACCAATTAAAATCATTGGAAATAACAATTTTAGCAAAATATAATTTTGAAATAAAAGAACACAAAACAAGATAAATAGTATTAGTTAAATGGTATTCTCCACACCTATGTTTAATATTTTTTTGTTACTATGCTCTTATAAAATGAAACACAGATATTACTATAATATAAATCTCTGTCTGACCCCCCTTTCCCCACTTCTCTCAACCAATTACAGTACCGGTACCAAAATAAATTAAGGAACACCCCATTCTTAACATTAATCATCTATTACAAACTCCAATGTACTTGAATAAACTAATGGAAGGATATGGTCCTCCCGGGATTCAAACTCGGGACACCACACCCAGAACACATGCGCAGACACCATAGCCTCTGCAACAACACTATCACCGACCCAAACTGTTTTTCTGTCTCTACTGTATATATCTCTTAATTCACCCACAGTTTCTCTGGTTTTGTGTTATTATATTTCAAATTTTTATATTGCTAAATAGATATTTCCACATATTTATTTTGATATGTTCTTTTGTCTTTATATTATGCCATTCCTGTTTTGGTATAGTTATTTTGCAAGTACAGTACAGTTGTATTATATTTTACTTTCTCTCTCTACAGTATGTCTTTCATCTCTCTACCCCTACCTCTCTTCTGCTTCTATCGCCTACCTCTCCTCTTCCTCTATCCCTCATCTTTCTCTCTCTCTCCTGCTTCTATTGCCTACCTCTCTCTCTCTCTCTCATCTGCTTCTATCCCCTACCTCTCCTCTTCCTCTAACCACAGCTCTCTTTCTCTCTCTATCCCCCATCTCTCTCTCTCACTCACCAAGATAAGTAGCATGAGCTAGGGCCTGAGTGAAGGAGGACACCACAGTCTTCTGAAGTAACGCTCCCTCCGATCCCTCTTCGCCAAACTGCTTCTGGATCTTGGGTTGGAACTCCCGCGTGTGGAGCCACAACTGACTGTACTCGCGCTTCTCACCAGGCCAAAACCCTGAATATGTATAGCAAAAATTAATACAGTCTACCAAAGTTGGATCACTTTACAACTATATATATAAAATAATATGAATATACTGTAGTAGCTATACAGGAATACTTCTTTAATTTAAACGAATAAAAGAATAAATATTATTAGAATATTGTAAAAAAAAAATATTAATAATATTAATAACAATAATATTAATTAAATTCAATAAACAAATATAGTAACAGTCAAACATCTTCAGAACTTATTACATGAAAAAATTTATATATTATCAGTATACAAACAATTTCCCTTTTAATATGATACGATGGACCAATGCAAAAGGCTAACCTGTGACGGTAGTGGCATGATTCCGCTTGAACTTGTAGCCATATGCCCTGGGGTCAAGGTCGTTATCTGGTACTGTAGCGGTGGTGGCTAGGGGTTCGTCCCAGCTCACTACATCGGGCAAGCCGGCACTCACACGCAGCCCCAGGAACGGGGAACTGTGGCCTTGGATCGGTCTGGGGGAGGAACCAACATGCCATTACCATATACTGTATATTCTTATAGTATGATTTGTATTAAGATATTAAGTGATGTTGTTCCCCAGGCTGTCTGATCGAACAGCCCCAAGGTCCCGAGCAAGGCCAAGGTCATAACCAAGCGCCACCACGGAACCCTCCCTTCTTTACTAATAAGAAAGCCAAGGTGACCGAAGCCGGGAGGGTGCGGAAATGCCCTACCCAAGGCCCTGTGCCTCTTAACCCTCTCACGACCATAGGACGCAGAGGTTGCCAGATTAGCAATAAGAAATAGATTACTCTCACTGTTATAATTACCTCTCCAAAATTAGTTTTCTGCCCACAGCTAACTCAAAGACAACTGCAGAGGTTGAAGTAAACAAACTAAAGGTTTATATATACCCCTGACGGTAACAAAGGATTTAAAGTATCCCTAATAGGCTCAAAAATCGCGTCAGGATGTGAGAGGGTTAACAATTATGAAGGGAAAGTTGAGTGGAAAAAGGAAAAATGTGACACTTTGGCTCCCAGTCTGCCAACCATTAAGTCGGCCACAACACGGAAATTTGCAGGCGACGGGGGTCCTGCTACAACTCGGGCCGGCGCCAGACATTTCCGCACCTAGCGCACCGTAGCAGGCGATACAAAACAGTGTGGTTAGTTAACGTTGCAGGATATTGCGTGCTTGACACACAAATAGGTTAGTAGCAGGTCAAAAACAGTTCTTATTGATGCTGTTATTGCCTGCCTGATATGCAAATATGTTTTTGTTGGTGGTATAATGTCGGTTTAAGGTAGACTAAATGCTCAAATAGGAGACTTTGGGAAAGTGGCTGGAACCAATTGAATTAATTCCCACAAGTCCTGATATTTCTAATACTGTACATGGTTTTCATATACACTGCATGTACAAGGTACAAATTAACCGTGTATATCGAGACCTGAGTACATAAGAGGGCCCCGGGGTCGGACGGACCCTAAATTGAGTGGTCAATCCTGTTAAGTCCTTAAGTAAACTGGCATGGGTTGTCCCTCTTACAGGGGATAGGTCCGTTTGGGGGCCTTCTGTGTATGACCATCCTCATTAAGGGGAGTAAGGCGTCCGGCAATAGATAGATAGATAGATTCTTTTGTTTGTGTTTTCTTGTATTTCATAATAGTATTTTGTTAAATCTTCATTGGGTTATTTCCATATAGTGATTTTGGTAGGTTCTTTTGTCTATATAATATGCAATTCCTATTTTGGTTTGTTTGTTTTGCAAGTTTTTTCATTTTAATTATTACCGGTATTATCTTTACCTGTCCATAGGGTCATTCTCCAGGTCTCGTGCAGGAGGATAGTTTTTGCGAGCTGTCTTGAGAAACCTGTCGGGTGGCATCCCACCCAGGAACCAGAAGGCTTCCACGCGAGGCCTCAGATTTACCTGTTAACAATAATAATGAAGTTACTTGGAAAAATGTGTGGGCCTGCTGTTTATCATTAAGCAAATACAGATAGTTGGCTGGAATTATTTGTTCATGTTGCTATATACTGGAATCTTTTCATTATACTATATTGTAAAATCCCAAATTTCCATCACCATGAAAATGGTAGAAAGGATTAATATTACTTACACTAGCGTTGTTTATATGTGCGACGGATTTCATGGCTCCGACCAGGACGCGATGGAGGCCAAAGAGAAAGTTCTGACTCTGATGTCGCTCCACTGCTCGACCAAAACCAAAGTCACGCCTGTAAATGGGGAAAATAGGACATCATTATCAACCCTCCCCGTATGATATACTGTATAGACTTGAATTGATAGAGTATGTACCACACAATCAACAACTCTAAAACATCCTAGTATGACTGGAAACCTGAAACTTGATTAAATTATCTGCTTAGGCCTAGTGTTGTTTATAAATGCAAACTGGTCATGGTCACCCTGATGATTTGTACAGCAGGTGGCAAGCTTAGTATTATTGACAGCAAAGCAGTGAACAACACTAATTACAGGCAACAGAAACCAAGCCTCCTTTATCTTTACTAATTTACTGACTATTAAGTACAAAGTCTCCTTCAACTCAAAAGCGAACGCAACAGAAATGACCGCAAGCTTTTTCTGAAATATTTCCTTTTTTTCCAAAAAAGAAAAAAAAGAAACAGGCCTCGGAGTCAGTTATCGCCCCCATACTGCCACCTGTCATGACGGATATTTAAGGCCTCCTAGGCACCAGTATTTGTTAGTGACCTGATGAAGCTATCTGCGAAACGTTGTCAATAAAGTGCTCTACCTCAGATGGTGTTTTTTATCCATTCTGTCTATTATCCAAGTACAGTACTGCTTAACGTCTAATTACCCACCAAAACTGTTTTCACTCTTCTATATCAATAAACACAGCAAGTGTCCCACCAGCAGGTACCAAATCACCATTGTCTTCAATACTTTACTCACCGATTTAAGGCAGCATTAAAATTGAGGTCAATGAGTTGTTGTACTTTATCAATGACCAAAGGAGTGATGGCCTCGGCCTCGGTCCTGACGTCATCATAGTACTGGGTGGGCAGCTCATTCACCAGGTGTGTCCTTGTTGCATGCTGAAGAAGGTTTTGATTACCATTACATGTTATTATTTATAAATGTTAATGTTAACATGCTATAGCCTACTGCATCCAGTAGGCCTGTGGTAAAAATGGGTAATTTTCAATAAGGCACTCATGGTGCACTGCTACGCTAGACCTATATCAGCCCAAAGTTTCAGGAAACAGAATACACTTGTATAGGCTTATCTACTTATGGTATACGCTGAGGGGGTGTCTATCTATCTTCTATTGCCGGATGCCTTACTCCCCTTAATGAGGATGGCCATACACAGAAGGCCCCTAAGCAGACCTATTCCCTGTAAGAGGGACAACTCGAGCCAGTTTACTGAAGGACTTGACCACTCAATTTAGGATCCACCCGACTCCGAGGCCCTCTGTGTATCTTGTTAGCACTATTTTTCTACAGTGGTGTACGGCTAGTCCATCCACTAACCTGCCTTACTCTTAGGGCAGTACGGATTTGTATCAGGTTTACTCCCCTAGACAGGTTGCCGACCAAGGTTAACGAGTCCCATCCACCCAAGAGGGGGTGTACTAATACTAATTATACTGTGGGAGACATTTTTTTTTTTTTCAGATATAGGCTACTTTATTATTTTTGAGTTTTACAATACTGGGCACAAGTTGGACTAGATAATAGTCCATCAGGCGCCTGGCCTGGGGAGACGATTAATATGAAGGGTGTGCCTAGAAGTGTGGTGGGCGGGCTTGTGGCTTTGGCTCTGCTGCATGTCTGCCTGCCGAGATCGGAGCCTCTCCGGGGAGTCCGGGTGGTCGGGGGCCGGGGGAGTGCTGGAGCGACCTTGGTGACCCTGGTCTCTGGGCATTCTCCTGGGTGACCTAGATGTGTGTGAATTTTGTGTTTTGTCTGTGTTTGTTCGCTGTTTTGTTTTGTGCTTTGTGTTTTCCTGTTCTTGCTCTGTCTTGAGTCGGCCACCCCCAAGAAAATACAAAAAAATAGAGGAAAATAAAATAAAAAATAGGAAAAGTGGGGATTGGGCCTGAGCATATAGATAGATAGATACACAAAAACCTAATCTACCTTTCCTAAACATTTCCTAGTAGGCCTTTTGGCCTACTGTAGGCCTATGTAGGAATGGCTAAGTAATGTTTCTAGGTTATTCTAAAGCTAGAAATTAAGAATGAATTTTAACCCTTAAAAAGCGGCTCACCACATAAGTCGAGTTGAAAAACTGGCAAAAAACGGGTGAAAAAAGGGTGGAAATCGAGTGAAAATGGGTGGGATAGTAATGATCCATACGTCCGACATCTGTGGCCTCCCGGCCCACACTAACTCCAGTTCCCCCACCGCGCGTGAGGATGACAGTGTAACCAATAGTTCGCTAAAAGTGAGCAAGGTAGCAAAATCAGCTAAACTTCCATCTTCGAGGTAACACTGTCAGTGCTCCACGAGTGCTACGTAGCTGTATGTGGCGTCATTGTGTAGCGATTTCCACCTAGTTTTCGGCGCAATACAGTTCCTTTCATACTGATGGTTGATATAGCAGTCAGAACGGCCCAGAAAGGCCCAAAACGGTCACAGAGCACCCGCTAGAGAAGGGTTAAAGAACTAAAATTTAAAAAAAAAATTGTCCCACAGGCACAGCAATTTTATGTATATTAATATAGGCTAGCCTATACCGGTACCCTGTACTGGGTAAATGTTAACGTGTAGGCCTACAGTATTTTTAAACTAGTCTGGGGTGAAAATAATTAGCCAAGTAATGCTATGATTGCTTTACTGTCAATTATAGCCTAGACCTATAAGCAACCTTAAATTATTAATTTAATAATTTGTGTATTTTAAGTTAGCTTAGGCCTATTTTACCCTTCAGCTTTCTTCAAAGTTTTGCTCACAACATTGAAAGATAGAAGTCTAGCAGCCGACTGAAAACAGTTACTTGTTACTTGTTACTTATTCCAATAGGTAACAGTCCTGAAAACAGTTACTTGTTACTTATTCCAATAAGAAACAGTTACTTATTCGAATAAGTAACAGAGCCCCGAAAACAGTTACTTGTTACTTATTCCAATAGGTAACAGTTACTTGTAACAGTCCTGAAAACAGTTACTTGTTACTTATTCCAATAAGTAACAGAGTATTGAAAACAGTTACTTGTTACTTATTCCAATAAGTAACAGTTACTCATTCGAATAAGTAACAGAGTATTGAAAACAGTTACTTGTTACTTATTCCAATAAGTAACAGTTACTTAGGGCTATTCGAATAAGTAACAGAGTAGGCTATTAAAAATAGTTACTTGTTACTTTGTTATTCAAATAAGTAACAGTTACTTATTCGAATAAGTACCAGTCTTGAAAACAGTTACCGGTACTTGTTACTTATTCGAATAAGTAACAAGTAACTGTTTTCAATACTCTGTTACTTATTTGAATAAGAACAAGTAACAAGCAACTGTTTTCAATACTCTGTTACTTATTGGAATAAGTAACAGGTAACAAGTAACTGTTTTCAGGACTCTGTTACTTATTGGAATAAGTAACAAGTAACTGTTTTCAGGACTCTGTTACTTATTCAAATAAGTAACTGTTACCTATTAGAATAAGTAACAAGTAACTATTTTCAATGTTCTGTTACTTATTCAATAGGTAATAAGCACAGTAACAAGTAACTGTTTTCAATCGGCTAAGTCTCGGCTAAGTCTAGCCTAAGCTACATAGAAAAGGGAAATTTGTGAAACTCGAAAGACCTGGAAAGACGTCACTTAACCTTAGCCTAGGCCCTAGCCTACCCCATAGCCTAGACCTTCCATAAAAATATAACACTAGGCCTATACAAATTCCACCTTGAGCCTAGCTGCCTAAGTAGTAGCCTAAAGTAAACGGAACCTAATTACAGCAGACTCACAGAGAGTACTAAAAATCTGGCATTCTACCCAATTATCCCAATAGGATATAGCCCAGCCTAGCCTAGGCTAATATAGCCTATATTCACAAGCCCACCATTTACCTGACAAAAGTCATCCCCTAGCAACATATATTTGTCGTCAAAGAACCTCAGCGACCAATATCCATAATATTTGGGCATGTTGAGTTCCATCAGTTTCTGCTCCACAGTGGGCAGGCTGGTGATCTGGGAGTGCCAGTCTTCTTTTTTACGTTGTAACCTTGATCGTTGTGATATGTCTTGTATTTCAGGATACTCGGGAGTGTCAGAATATTCACTTTCAGGAGCGACATGTTGATATTGACGGAAACAAAGGCGTTGGAAGCCTTTTAATCGAAATATTTCTCGACGAGCACTTCTGCCGACGAAGCTCATGGCGGCGAATGTTCGATTTCCTTTCTGAAAAGTAAGGAACCTTATTATTTCTGCACAGTAAGATATAATTATAATTTATTTATTGCACATACTGACACTCTAATACCAAATAAATACAAATTTAATACAATTACAATGTTCAAATAAACTTTTGACAGGTTAAGAAAATACGAAGCCAAATCCAGAAAACAGCGTTCGGATAAAGACTTGTTTACATTCTTCTTCTTGAGTAGTTAATGCACATTTTCTTTCATATTCTTGACATATATGTAGGCATGACTCATGTGTACATAATATAGTAAAATTTCGCAAACGGAACCATTTTGTGTTGGAATTTTATAATTATAATACACACACGCACACATTATATACATATATATATATATATATATATATATATATATATATATATATATATATATATATATATTAAGAAAATATATATATATATATATATATATAATATATATATATATATATATATATATATATATATATATATATATATATATATATTATTTTCTTTTTAACATCGTTCTTTTAATTAACACCAATAATCCCCCAAATGCAAATAATGAATGCATGCAATCCTCTCAGGATTCCCACTATACCACATACAAAACTTATACACTCTAACCATTAGGCTACCCCAGGGAATAAAGGGACTTCATCTATAATGGAGGAAATAATGTATAGGCCTATGCCTCACACCTCCTACTGCATGTCGTACAAGGCGACTAATAAGAGGGGAATAACTGTAAACTTCTGGATCAACAGCCATTACTATGCAATAAAGGCTTGCTTTTGATGCTGTCTTGGTATGGCACTGCCGAAGCTCGTGAGGAGCGGATAGATAACACAGGGAACTTAGCTGGGCACTTTTTGGTGCTTCGGCAGAGTCGGCCACATACATACGTACAGTACATAGGCTACATACATACATACAAGTTTAAAAAGACCGTTTTGTCCAGAGATAATGTGGTTACAGTCTCACATCATAAATGGCGGCTTTCCAGGCAACCCTGTAAAGGGCTGCCTCTGTTGTCAAGTTCTATATTTTGAGATCAGACCGGAGTACCTGATCCCACGTCATTCTATGTCTACCCCTACGCACAGCTCCACCCCCCCCCAAGTTCACAGTCCGGCATTTCTTCACCCAGCACTGATCACCACAGTGAGCAGAATGTTGATGTTCTAAAGTCCACGTACAGTAAAATATTTATATGATACTGTCTCGTAGCACTGTCGAGGCTGGTGTTATTTGCAGATACAGTACCGGTACTGTACTGCAGGTGTAGGTGCTGCAGTGACTTCGTCGAGTCTTGCTGAGGCATGGTTAGCACTATGCCAACTTGAGCCACAGTGATGACATGATGGGGCAGTGTTGCATTATTACACTCCAACTGTGGAAAGGCAACCCCAGTCTGATCCGTTACAATGTATGCAATGGAATATACGCTAAACCATTGTATACTGTATGTGTAGTGTACAATATACTGTATGTATGTGTGTGTATGAGTGAATGGAGTGTTTAAAGGTTTTTGAGTGACACCATTTGTATTCTTTCTCATTTATTTTTGTCCTGGCATTCTGTACTTCTGTAATCCACCTTGGTCATGTAGGACTTGTGTATGGTACACACAACAATTATGCCTGCTGTGGCATCTCGTCCCATATTACCACCTCCGGCTTCGCTCCAACTTGTTTTCTATCTTGCATGCCTTACTCCCTTCTTGATTCTCAAGCCCTTGTTTGCCAAATCATCTTTCACACTTGCACCCAATTTTCTCTTTGGTCTTTCTCTCTTTAAAGTTTAGTTTGTTCCCTAGACCTTTTTCAAGCTGCAAAAAAACACACCCCAAGACCCCACCTCTGAGATAATTTTGTAAAAAAAATTGGTAGAAAATGTTCCGGCCAAAGACCGGTTCATCCTAAATTACAGGTTTGCTATCGTTTGCCAGAAAAATTTGCACCTAAATCATCTAAATGGCATGAAAGGTTTAAATATCGATAAAGAAATGGAACGAAAGGTCTTATAATCACCAAACTAGTGGGGCGAATATCTTAAAATCTCACGTGAGGGAGAAAGGGGTCCATAAAAAATACAAAAACCACCTCTTAAATTAATAGCATTGAATTTAGTGAAGATTTCAGTGTTGTTGACGCTAGACATGATATCTAAACTTAATTGGGAATGAATCCCTGGCTGACAAGTTATAAAATCATAGCATGTGATTGGTAATGAAACATGTGTTATTGCATTATTTATTGACAGTAAATTGAGATTTCTACATAAACATTGTGTACAACAGCACTAATAATAGTAACAAATATATGCAAATAAAGGAGATTCAGGTAATTAACCTTTACAAGATATGGTGACGCATTTCTTATTTGTTTTCTGGCTATTATTAGAACATTTTAATTAGATCACAAAGGGTAAATGGAAGTCAGAGGGTTAATTGAGATAGTTTTTACCCTTTAATTCCCAAAGATACTTCCTAAACTGCATACAATCGTCTAATGATAGCCAGAATAAACTGTCAAACTGTGTCATAATCTTCAAAGGGTTAAGGATAGTTAATCAGAGTATAATTGTCAGATCATTAGAATTAGATCACTATAAATATATATACCGGTATGTATATACTGTACTATATATACAAACGTGTGAAAAATATACCAACAACAGTTCCTCTATATCTATATAACCAGGTAATTGGAAAGACTATCTTCTACTGCTTATCCCTATTACAAAAATATAAATAAAATATAATGGGGAAATATCTACAGTCACTTATTTTATTTTTTATAATGTAAAACTTGCAAAATAAACAAACCAAAACTTGGACGAACACAGTAAAAAGACAAAACAACTTAACAAAATCGCTATAAAATAAAAAAAAAAATAAAAAAAAAAAATAATTCATAGTCATATATTGAAGATTCCAAAGACAAGTTAGCCTACTGGAGAGGTGGTCCCGAAAACAACTTGCCCCGCATTTGTACGAGGAACTTGCCCCGTTTTGGTTAGGTTAAGTTAGGTTAGTTAAACAAAAAATAAGATATAATCATAGGCGAGTTCGTTTCGGGGCGAGTTGTTTATGGGGCGAGTTCGCCAGTATGCCAAAGAGAGATCTATTAACCCATTGAGACCCAGCGTCGCACGTGATGCGTCGGCAGTTTGTTATCACCAACTCCCAGCGACGCAACACGTGCGTCCGTCATATTAAAATCATTTACGTGGCTCGTAAGGTAGGAAATGGCGGGAGAATAGGAGGGGGAGGTACCGTAGTGTGTGTGGGAGCCGGGCCGGTAGGTGTGAGCGGGCCAAGACAGCCGCGCGGCCGGTGGTGATGGGCTTAGTGGGGATACTTTACACCCTTAGTTCACCGCCACTTTGAACCTTCATTACTCCGGTCGTATGGGAGCTAGAGGCTTGAGATTTATGTGAGACACTCCTTAGGATGTATGCCGTACAATGCCATACTCAGTTTTCACCCTAGTGCTCCCGGGCGGGTGGTCATGCGGGGGAGACGAACTTTCGACCCCCCCCCCCAAATGACCGAGGTGATTTTTTTTTTATTTTTTCTTCATTTCTCACCATTCTCTTCAATTTTGGCTTAACAATTTTTGTTGTGGCCCCCCCCCCCCCAAAAAAAAAATAAATATCCGAGGTGATTTTTTTTTTTTTTTTTTTTTTTTCATTTCTCATCCTTGTCTTCCATTTTAGCAAACAAAAAAAAGAAGTGAAAATGGCTTGGGACTGGGGTGAACAAAATATTATAACTAGCCGGGGCTCAACGGGTTAAGAGAAGAGGCAAAACACAAATATATTCACTAATATGTGACAATGATAAATGAGAGTATATTGCATAAAACCTTTTAGTAAACCCGTTTGCAAGTTGTAGAGGTTAATGTTCAAGAGTTTTGGCCTACTTATTTGGAACAGGGTAAAGTATTCAGCTGTGTAGGGTAGACTAAAGGTAGCGCCAACGAACTTGATAATTTTCTTGACCCCTTAACTTCTTGTAACTCAAAATAAATTAAAGCAATCGGGCTGACGTTCCTATCATGTGGGAAGAGTCCACCATGAAATAGGTGTGGATATTTACAGCCAGTTTGCTCTAGGCCCTTTTGAGTTACAGAGAGGTCAGGGTTCAAGATTATTGTCAAGTTCGTTGGCGTTACCTATAGGCAATTCATATGCAGTGGTCCAATCAGAATGTGAAGCTGTTTAATCCCTGTACCACCATTACCTAATTTTCATCATACTGTATTCTGGTTACCATTAAGTAATTTTCCTTAGTGTGTAATCTACCTATACGACTCATAGATATTGGTTCAGGAGTAATTTATCGAGAGGACTGCCCTAAGTGGTTAAGGCCCCATTAATTGCTCTTTCCATTCACATATGCATAGCCTACGTGAGTTGCAGTTGGGATGTGTGTACATGCTTAGATTGATATGCAGGATTCGAAGTTGCATAATAAATCGTAGGCAGTGTCCACCAACCTTTAACTGTCTTCGTGGTGCGATGTATAAGGTGTTGATTTTCGGTGTGAGCATCCTGGGTTCGAGTCCACGGACTGCCACATGTGTTTGTAAATTTCATTAATCGATTTTAGGAGTATGGTTGGTTGTTGGAAGGAACATAATAATGGGTAAATACGATCTCAATAAACTCTCTTAGTAAAATAGGTTACTTCTAAAACTGCATAAAATCATCTATTTTTAGTCAGAATTACAGGTAAAAAGGCTTCTAGGTGCCGAATGGGTTAAAAAAATCAAAGACAAAAAAAAGTTCATCATTCATCATCATCTCCGACGCCTTGCTTCCCCCTGGGAAACCCCCGCTAAATGGCCATGGAATTTCAGAATGGCAGCTGGCGTGAATAAGCTACATGGGCCAAGTAATAGGGAAGTGTAGGAGTCTTTTGGAATGGAAGAGCAAGCTTTGGGCATTGATTGTGGAGTGGTTGAGTGGATAAAGAGAAGTACTTTGAGATGGTATGGTCATGTTCAGAGAATGGATGAAGACAAAATGCCAAGAAAGATATATGGGAGTCAGGTGAGTGGAGCAGCTAGTAGTGGAAAACCAACTATGGTATGGGAAAAGAAAGTGGAAAAATACATTGAGGAAAAACTTCCACGTAGTGAAAGAGGCATTGTGGCACGGCCAAAGGAAGCATGTCTTGACAAAGTAGCCTGGAGACGTTTCTGTCATGGCCATCCTTTAGCGTGGGTTTCCCAGGGGGAAACAAGGCGTCGGAGATGATGAATTATATTTCTCTCTTTTTTCTCACTCTCAGTTATGTTGGATTAATAAGTTTACGTAGTATCGAAATGCGCTATGGTTAAGGTATGCCTGCAGTCGCTTAAAAGAGTCTGTTCTTTCACACGAGGACAGAAAATCGTACAATGGTAACTATAACTTTTTTCTTTAAGCTGGCGAGAAACTGGCTTACATTATTAACTATTTCTACTGCTTTAACCTAAGAGTATCACTGAAAAGTCTCAACAGTAACAACAAATGATTCTTTTCTATAGTATATCCTCTTCTTACAATAATCAACACACAATTTCCACCAAAACATTTCTTAAAATCATTCAAACGTAATTTCCACCTAACCTTTGCTTACAATAATCCAAACACAATGTCCACCTAAACCTTTCTTAAGCCGGTATCATACGAGAGCTTTTATAGTCAACATTCGACGATCAACTTTTCTGGAATATGTTTCACTGGTATCGAAAACTAGACTGATGGTAGATGAATTTAGGTCACCAAAATATTTTAAGTATTGACCTCATAAGCTGCCAGACCAGTGTTGAGGATAAATGTTGAGGGAAAAAGCGCTCATGTGATACCGGCTTTACAATCATCCCAGCATAATTTCCACCTAAACTTTGCATAGGAAGCTGAAAAAGGCACAAGCAATGGCAATAAGAGCTTTCTCAAACAGTTTAAAGCACAGCATATTTCTGGGATGGACGGAAGCAATAAATTAGCTATGCTCGAAATATTGCGCTACTGGTGTAGAGATTACTAGCTTCATTTAATATTAGTTAACCCTTAAAGACCCAAGACCGGATGTTTCACTCTCATTACTACCCTGATCCGCACCTAACATTCCTAAACCCTTAACGTTAGCTAAAGCCAGCCCTATAAGAGTCTCACGCAGTGACTCAGTGGTCTGGTTAAACTAATCGTTAAAAAAAAAAAAAAAAAATCTGTTTCCCTTTAGTTAAAACACGTCATGATCCTAAAAGGGTTAAAATGCCAACCTATCCTGGCATAATAGCAATACAGTATAGTATAAATTAATCAGCTACGGTACATTACTCAGATTACAGTACAGTATGTGTATAAGGCTTCACATCACTATACCCTGTTTATTTTCAACTGACGGTAAATGCAAAGTTCCCATCTAGATTTTATCATAATGTAAAACTTGCAAAATAAATAAACCAAAACTGGGACGACACAAGATAAATGCAAAGGAAATAATAAAAATCGCTATGTAGAAATAATGCTTAATAAAATCAAATTTGAAATAAAAGAACACAGTTATTTTGACAATTTTGTAGTGAAATATGGTGCTAATTCTATAAACTTGGTCTTAATATGAGGCAGGGATATAGTAGTTTCGTATTTTTCCATTAAGTATCGAGAAATTAGCTGCCGAAGATTCAATTTTCCGTCAGATGAAATGAAACAGAGTACAGTAACGCTAGGATGATACCCGGGTCATCTAACTGTGATTATTAGCAAAGGTGCCAGCGATAAATGTGGGCAACTTTACATACTAAACATTTTTGTATCTGGTGCATGGTGTAATATACCGGCATCATTCACTCCCAAAAGGGGTAGGTGAAATAGAAGCCTCAAATGGATTGTGTCTCTTACCCCGTACAGTATAGACATTTGTTTACACCTCTGTAAAGACTGGGTGTCAAACTAGAGCTATTTTGTTTGAAGACTTGAATGAATATAAGAAATACAAGAAAATGAACATGGAATAGCATTGTTTTGGCCATCTTATCACTTCCAAAGAAATACTGTACTGTAATTATATTTTTTCACCAACCAACTTTACTTCTAAACTCAATTAATGAAATCCCGGGTGGATGGGACTCGTTAGCCTTGGTCAGCAACTCATCTAGGGGAGACAACCTTATACAAATCTGGGTGGATGGGACTCGTCAGCCTTGGTTGGCAACCTGTCTAGGGGAGTAAACCTGATACAAATCCGTACTGCTTACCTAAGGGTAAGGCAGGTTAGTGGATGAATTAGCCGAACACCACTGTAGAAAAATAGTGCTAACAAGATACACAGAGGGCCTCTGAGTTGGACATATCCTAAATTGAGTGGTTAATCCTGTAAGTCCTTTACTAAACTGGCTCGGGTTGTCACTCTCACAGGGACTAGGTCCGCTGGGGGTATCTGTGTATGGCCACCCTCGTAAGGGGAGTAAGGCGTCCGGCAATAGATAGATAGAACAAATACATGTGGTACTCCAAGGACTCGAACCTAGGATACTCACACCGAAATTCCGCACATTTATGCATTACGCAATCAAGACAATTATATACCCTAATTTTATCTTTACATATGCAATAAAAAATCTGATAATAATGGACTAGGCTTTGGTTTGACCCCTTGTGTAAAGAAGTACAGGTCTCCCTCACTATCCGATGCCCCGATTTAGGATATTATTATAGGTTTTTAGGTGTTTGGGTTTGGGTTTTGGCTGGTCCCAGAACGCATCCCCATTTACCCCATTAATTTTAGGGTTTGCTATACAATTTTTCTGTTTAAGATCGAGTTTTCAAGAATGTAACCTAATCGTAAATCGAAGGAGACCTGCATCTACACACCGCATAGATATTCCCCTACACCTCGGTACAGAAATTGGGTCGCTCAATGCTGATATGTGTGATACAGTAATATTTATTTTTCGAATGACCTATCTCCGTACCATATAGATATTCACCTAGACCTCGGCATAGAAGGTGAGTCACTCAATGCTGACGTATTTTTTTTCGAATGACCTATCTCCACACTGCATAGATATTCACCTACACATTAGCGAACCAGTAAAATTTGTTTTGAATGACCAATCTCCACACCATATACAGTAGATATTCCCTTAAACCTCGGTATAGAAGGTGGGTCGCTCAATGCTTATGTGTACGATGCAGTATTATTTCTTTTTCTAATTACCTATCTACACACCGTATAGATATTCACTTACACCTCAGTACAGAAATTGGGTCGCTCAATGCTCATGTATGCGATACAGTATAATTTCTTTTTCAAATTTTGAATCTCCACACCGCATAGATATTCCCCTACACCTCGGTATAGAAGGTGGGTCGCTCAATACCGATGAGCCTGAACGCCAAGGGGGCAGTGTAGACGACGGTGAACCCGATGGCAATGTAGGTGATGAACTTGTAGAAGAGTTCCACTACCAGGCGGCGACGGGTGGTTATCGAGCCCGTCTTGTTCACGTAGTCGTCTGTCCGCACCTGCAACGGTAAGAAAGTAAGGCCGGAAATTTTAAGGGAGCCCACCTCGCTTTTTTCTCTTTCTCGCTCTCTCTCTTTGGCTTGTATCCATTTGGCCCCATTCAGCCTACTGTTTTAAGACGTTTGATGTTTGATGTTAGATTGATGATGATGACACCAAAACAAAGCACAATTTCTCACACATCTAGGTCATCCAGGAGAAGACCCAGAGACCAGGGATCACTAAGGTCACTCCAGCACTGCCCCGGCACCCGACCTCCCGGAGAAGTTCCGGTCTCAGCAGCCAGACATGCAGCGAAGCCCCACCACCACAAGCCTGCCCACCGCACATCCAGCCACACCCTTCATATATATATAAGCCTACCGGCTCCGCGGGCCAGGCGCCTGACGGACTATTATCTAGTCCAACTGGCGCCCGACCCCCCTCTCCCAAATAACCGCATTTTCACTCATCCATTCACAAGCATTCTCCATTCATTCCTATTTATCACCACTTTTCTTGCCTGATCTATAGTCATTCCTCTATCTTCCAACGCTTGTACTACACAATCTCTCCATCTCAATGGAGGTCTTCTTACCCCTCTACCTCCCCTTGTATCTGACTCACATATTCTCTTTGTAAGCCTTTCATCTTCCATTCGTTCAACATGACCATACCAGCTCAGCACCCTTCTGTCCACTCTGGCCGACAAATGTTACTGCTGCCCCACTCTCCTACGTATCTCTTCATTCCTCAATCTGTCTCTACGAATCACTCCACACATACTCCTCAAGCAGCTCATCTCCACATCTAGCTTTCTTCTCTCCTTTGCCTTCAGAGCCCATGTCTCAGCCCCATACATCATTGTTGGTACAACAATTCCTTGATACATTGCACTTTTAGCTTTCATTCCGAGATTTCTCACCTTCCACATACTGTACTTTCCATTGCTTCAAAAACTTTCCTTCCTTCACATACTCTCTGTTTTACCTTCATTTCCATACCACCATTCTTGCTCATTGTTCCTCCTAGATATTTAAAACACTCTACTTGTTCCAATATTTCCCCATCCAGCCTCACATCTAGATTCACACTACGATCACCCCTATTACACACCATCACTTTACTTTTATTGACATTCACCTCCAGTTTCCTCCTCCCACAAACCACACCAAACTCTTTAACTATCAGCTGCAGTTTCTCCTCAGAATTTTGACAACTAAGTTGCGATTATTGTTATTGTTGTGTTTACGGAGTTTGTCATGTATTTCAGTCAAGTTTTTATAAATTAATCACACACCTGCAGTAAGGAACAGATAGTAGCGAAGGACAGGCTCTTGAAGATCGCTCGTACCGCCATCAAAATAACCAGGCCAAGGATGGTGCGTAGGACAGTGAGGCCCACCATGTTGAGTGACGGCCATATCACAGTGTAGGGCGGAGGTAGGCTGGGCTCGCGGATCACCCCCGTCTGGTAGTTCAGCCACGACCCCAACAGTGAACCACAACCAAAACCAACGATCACTGTTGTGTCACCCCTGAAGAAAGTGGTTTAGTGTCTTGATAACGTAATGCATAAATGCGCGGAATTTCGGTGTGAGCATCCTAGGTTCGAGTCCTTGGAGTGCCACATGTATTTGTTGATTTCATTAATTGAGTTAGGAAGTGAAGTTGGTTGGTGAAAAAATATAATTGATATTATTATTAGTAGTAAAAATATATATAAAAATATAATATATAAACATGCTTACATTACTGTACTGAGATGTTTGTGGACATACAGTAATACAAGTTATGGTCGCCCTTCTGTAGATCTAAAATGGCTTACTGTATGTATGTATGTATATACTGTACTCTGGCACCTTCCCCAGTTTTCCTTATTTTTTTTGGCTTACTAATGAATACAAAAATAGTAGGGACCTACAATTATTATTTTATTAACCCGTACTGTACCGTAGGATACAGTAATAAAAGTCCCCAGCAGTCCCAAGCAATGTGGCCAAAATGGCAGGAGAGACCACCTTTCCACCTCCAGAGATTAGGCAACACTGGCCCTCCCACCCTTCAGTGGGTCTCATATAAGCTGAGAAGTGTTGTCATAATGGGAGCAGTGCTCACACGGTTGTGGTAACTGGTACAGCCTTGTACAGGCAGTTGCAAGGAAAGTACATTACTGACGACTATATCCGTCGCTGGGACTGGGGGAGTTACTTATCTACTGACTACGGTACTATAGTTGTCTCTGGGATTGGAGGGGTTAAGTAGTACTAACTGTTAAAGAGCCCTATAAAACCACCTAGCGGGAGTCCAACGATCGGTGGCGGGGTAACAGACGACCATGGCCACGGTGAGGATGATGGAGATGGCCGGTGAGGCGGGGTGGGTCAGTGCCAGGCGGTCCATAACATCCACCCACGGAACCAATACCACTAACAGCAAGGAGGACAGTATCAGGCCGCACACCACGTCCTAAGGAGAGGGTTACAGGTTAATAGTGTTTCTGGTATATTTTTCATCCCATTAATATCTCAATGTCTTTCCACTTTTTATTTTGCTTTGGTTTCTTTCATGCACTCTTATTTTGTTTTATTTATTTGGGACCTCTTCTGGAGTGTGTCCCTCGCCTGGTTAGCTTCAAGGGTGGTGTCTTTCCTTGGATCTTGACCATTGTGGAATTGCATTTGTGGCAGGGATTGAATCAAGATGGTTGAGGAGTTAATTGTATATTTTAATAAACAGTATGTATGTATGTATATATATATTGTTTTTATAGGTTCCAAGATTCAAATGGGTGAACATTTAACATGGCTGACAACTGTATATACTAATAAAGAGACGTACCAGTACGCTGTGCATGCCGAGGTAGAGTCGTGAGAGACAGACACAGGTGCACCACACCAGCGCCAGCACCAGACCCCACATCCAGTCCAGCTGAAACACACACACACTTATCATATTATATTATACACACTAAACAAAACCTATATGAGGAAAAATGCATTTAAATTTATCGGAAATTAAACTTTGAAAACAGAATATATATATATTAAAATGTAAAACTTGCAAACTAAACAAACCAAAATTGTCAATCATCTAAAATCAGAAACTTTCCAAACGGAGTCCCACAAGGATCCGTCCTATCGCCCGCACTCTTCAATCTGTACATGCACGATATAACTACACCCAATACGCCCCAAATAAACTTAGCCTCCTATGCAGATGACATAACACTCTCATGCACACACCATGACCCAAAAAGACAGAAACTTTCCAAACGGAGTCCCACAAGGATCCGTTCTATCGCCCGCACTCTTCAATCTGTACATGCACGATATAACTACACCCAATACGCCCCAAATAAACTTAGCCTCCTATGCAGATGACATAACACTCTCATGCACACACCATGACCCAAAAAGAGCAACAGATCTCCTTCAACCCTATCTCAACACACTACATGGCTGGTGCACTACAAACAGACTTAATCTAGCCCCAGCCAAATCCACCGCAACCCTGCTCACAAGTTGGACAGGAGAACACGAATACATCCCTCAACTCACCATAAACAACACACCCCTAACACATACACACACACCCAAAATCATAGGAGTAACATATGATACTCATATGACATTCAAACAGCACACCACAAACATTAAAAAGAAACTGACACCCAGACTTAACGCCCTCAGGTCACTTGCTCACACAAAATTTGGACACAACAAAGAAACTACCACCACAGTATATAAACAATACATTAGATCAGTGATGGAATACGCAAGTCCAGCCTGGGCTTCTAACCTAGCTGAAACACATCATAAGACCTTACAGACTATTCAAAACAAAGCCCTGAAGATCATTACAGGCTGCACAGCTACTTCACCCACAGATCACCTACATCAAGAAACCAAAATCCTCAAAGTCAAAGACCATCTGGACATGAGAGGCACTCAATTCCTGGCAGCAGCCTCCACGAACCAAGACCATCCACTAAACTACATGGCAACACACCCACAGACACCAAGAAATATCAAAACAACACCCAGCACACGGTATCACACACAATTATTGTCCTCTCTCCCTCCCTGCCCACCCCGAACCAACTTCCAAAAGCACATCCATACTCATATCTCTCACCGATCCATCCACTCACTCACAGACAACACGCAGCTGCATGCACGACCTCCCGAAATCCATCCTTCCCTCGCGAGGACAGAGTCCACCTGGCCAGGCTGAGATGCGGACACCATCCAGCTCTCCTGAGCTATCAGAAGAGACTGGATGACTCCGTTGTCGACGCCTGCCCGGGATGTAACACAGCACCCCATACCATTAAACACATCATAGAAGACTGTATTTCACACAACCACTTACGCCAACAACACAATCTACACTCAATGAGAGCTCTGTGGGAAATCCCCGATCGTGGCCATGGCATTTCTCAGGGACTCGGGGCTGTTCGGCCAGGCAGCTTAGGGAACAACAACAACAACAACCAAAATTGGGACAAGGACAATATAAAGTCAAATTAAATTATCAAAATCGCAATGTGGAAACAACGCTTACTAAAATGAAATATATATGATAATAAATATGGCATAATAACAATACGACAACGACAAAATAATGATAACCATAATAGACTGCTCGACTTGCCACTGACCTGATATCGTGCTAGTTAGTTAGTTATGGAGAGCAGATTAACCAGACCACTGAGCTCCAAACGAAGCTCTCATACAAAATAATGATAACCATAATAGACCGCTTTACTTGCCACCGACCTGATATCGCGCTAGTGTCAAGATAAGGACAGAGAACGGCATGGCAGCTCCGATCATAGCGTGGGTGGAGGGTAGACCATACTCCAGCTGCCACTTGGTGTCCAGATGGATTACCGGCGGGGCGGACGGACGAGGCACCTTTAATATGTCCTTCAGTGCCTGGCCTGAAATGTAGTAGTTATTAATCCTCTGGTCTATCAGAGTGAGAGTTGAGCAATCTCTGCCATACCCATAGCTTACTCTGACTGTTGTTGTTGTTGCTGTTCCCCAGGCTGTCTGGCCGAACAGCCCCAAGGTCCCAAGCAAGGCTAAGGCCATAAACGAGCACCCCCACAAAATCCTCCCTGCTTACCACTAATAAAGCCCGGTTGACCGAAGCCACTCCAAGGCGGGGAGCTGAGGAGGGTGCGGAAACGCCCGGGCAACCAAAGCCCCACCCAAGGCCCTGTGCCCCCCAGCAGTTATGAAGGGAAAGTTGAGGGGCAAAGGAAAAATGTGATGCTTTGGCTCCCAATCTGCCAACCTCTAGGTTGTCAGTAGGGATGTCAATCCATGGAAGAGACGCCGTCACTTGAGATCTAGAAAATATATAAGTAAAAGGAACAGTCAGAGTAAGCCATGGGTATGGCAGAGATCGCTCAGCTCTCACTCTGATAGACCAGCCCATCACCCATCACTCGGACTGTTCCTTTTACTTATATATTTTCTATATCTCAAGTGACGGCATCTCTTCCGTGGATTGACCTCCCTACTGCCAACCTAGAGGTTGACAGATTGGGAGCCAAAGCGTCACAATTTTCCTTTGCCCCTCAACTTTCCCTTCATAATTGCTGAGGGGCACAGGGCCTTGGGTGGGGCTTTGGTTTCCCGGGCGTTTACGAACCCTCCTCAGCTCCCCATCTTGGAGTGGCTTCGGTCACCTGGGCTTTATTAGTGGTTGTTGTTGTTGTTGTTCCCCAGGCTGTCTGGCCGAACAGCCCCAAGGTCTCGAGCAAGGCCAAGGCCATAAACGAGCGCCCCCACAAAATCCTCCCTGCTTACCACTAACAAAGCCCGGGGTTACCGAAGCCACTCCAAGGCAGGGAGCTGAGGAGGGTGCGGAAACGCCCGGGAAACCAAAGCCCCACCCAAAGCCCTGTGCCCCTCAACAATTATGAAGGGAAAGTTGAGGGGCAAGGGAAAAATGTGACGCTTTGGCTCCCAATCTGCCAACTTCTAGGTTGGCAGTAGGGAGGTCAATCCACGGAAAAGACGCCGCCACTTGAGATCTAGAAGATATATAAGTAAAAGGAACAGTCAGAGTAAGCTATGGGTATGGCAGAGATCGATCAGTTCTCACTCTGATAGACCAGCCCATCACCACATGACTAGAACCCAATCCTCTCAGCATCAGCTAGGAAAGGCCCTAGAAAGCCGCCTTTGGCGGGGGGATAGCTCCCCTATTTCAACTCCTTTCGGGGTTGGGCACCCGCCTTTTTTAGTGGTAAGCAGGTAAAGGTAAACCCTTTTAGTGGTTTTATTAATGGTAAGCAGGGATGGTTTTGTGGGGCCGCTCGGTTATGGCCTTGGCCTTGCTCGGGACCTTGGGGCTGCTCGGCCAGACAGCCTGGGGAACAGCAACAACAATAACACTTCTCTGATTACTAGACGTTCTTGCTAAGCTGCATAAAATGTCTAATATATAATAGCCTGAATAAAAGGAATAATGGCGTTACCCATACTGGGGTGGTTAAAGAATAGGTTTATTATAATGACAGGGCAGTTGAACCAGTGACCATCTCAACCAGTGTCATCTCAACCAGTGCTAACTCAACTAATAACAACTCAACCAGTGCCATCTCAACCAGTGCCAACTCAACCAGTGCTAACTCAACCAGTGACCATCTCAACCAATGCCATCTCAACCAGTACCCCCCCAGGGGGTAAGGGGGCCTTCATCTAATGGTGGAGGAAAAAGAATATGCCTCACGCATCCTACTGCATGTCGTACAAGGCGACTAATAGGGGAGATGGCGATAAACTTGTGGACCAACAGCCATTACTATGCAATAAAGTCTTTATCTTACCACTGTCTTGGTATGGCACTGCCGAGGCTGGTGGGGTGCGGATAGGTTCCACAAGGGACTGAGTCTTACCTGGGCGCTGTTTGGCACCAGACCTGTGTCGGCAACAGTGTTTGCATATTGGAGCAGTGTTGGGGCAGGACTTTATTGTTCTATAGTCCAAATTGCCTAATATACAGTAGAGTCTTGTTATGGTGCTGTCTTTTTGTAACATTGTTAAGGCTGGTGAGGTTGCAGAGACTGCAGGTGCAAGTGCTGCAGGGGGACTCTGTTGAGTCTTGCTGAGGCAAGGTTAGCACTATACCAACATCAGCCACAGTGATGACTTGGTGGGGCAGTGCTGTGGCGGGACTTTATTGTACTACAGTACACTCCAACTACTGAAAAGCAACCACGTCTGAGGCGTTATAATGCATGTAATGGAAAAATGACGCTAAACCAATGAATGTATGTATATATGTAGGTCACCCAGGAGAAGACCCGGAGACCAGGGATCACCAAGGCTACTCCAGCATTCCCCCGGTCCCCGACCACCCGGAGAAGTTCCTGTCTCAGCAGGCAGACATTCACTACTGTAAGTAGAAATACATCCCGCACCCTCCTCATCCCCTCGCCTGGGAGTGGCTTTGGTCACCTGGGCTTTCTTAGTGGTAAAGCTGGTAGGGGTCCGTAGGGGTCCGTGGGGGCGATTGGTTATGGCCTTGGCCTTGCTCGGGACCTTGGGGGCTGTTCGGTCAGACAGCCTGGGGAGTTTGGTGATTAAGAGAAAGCTATTTCTGAATACTAAACATCAACCCCCGGAGCATGAAAGGGTTAACATATAGCTAACCTAAGATCCTATCAACCCTGGGACTGACCTATTTACATTGTGCTGGAGATAATGATTGATCTTAAGCTTACCTATTTCAATAACATGGGAGGTTAAGAGACTTTCTTGTAGTTGCTCCCATCTCTCGGTCGTTCTTGAGTACGAATGTCACAACTCGTAATTTATAAAAAAAATCATAATTAGCTTACGATTACTTACTAATAACAATGCAGTTCTCCAACATATATATAACTATTTCATGTCTATAATTGTACAAATACTTTATAAAGACAAGGTCAGGATCTTATAGGTAACCTAGAACCCAACAAACCTTTGATTGACCAATAGATATAATAGAGTACAGTACTATACTGTGATAATACAGGTATGGTAACAATGTCTGACCTTATAGCTAATCTAAGTCCCATTTTTGTTTTGTCTTTGCTTTTTTTCCCTCCAACTTATGTATGTTTGTATGTATTAATGTGGGTTTTCCTTCCTCCCTTCATTGTCTCTTAACCCTTTTGTGAACGGGAAGACGCACCTGCGACTTCCTGGGATATTTAAAAGATTTTGTGACTATCATGCGAATTTAGAAACCTTTAGTTTAGTGTTTTCAACCTCTATTAAGTCGTCTTAGAGTGAGCTTATTGTCAGAAAAATAATTATGGAGAGATAATTATGAGATTAGGAGAGTATTATATACAAATACTAAGAGGCATCTTAGGGGTCTGAAAATGTTAACCCTTTCTTTTGTGCAGCTTAACCCCTTATTGGCGGCGCTCGACTTAAGTAGTGCACCAATTTGCAGCAAGTTAGGAGCATTATTAAGGCTTTTAAAGGGTTAAAATAGAGTGCAAATGGCCGGGAGCACAGCGGGCCAGACAGCCGACTCCCAGGGCTTACCGCCGCCCATTAACTCATATTCCCTGTGTTCTCGAGAGGCCGGCAGTGTAGCCAGTAGTGAGCATAGCTGGGAAAAATATACCGATATATGCTAAACTCCCATGTTCGTGGCATCACTGCAAGAGAACCAAGAGTGCTACGTAGCTCGTTCTGGTCTCATTTTGAAGCTTTTAGTGCCAAGTTTTTTGCTAAATATTTTTTTTTTCATGAAGATGCTTGATTTATCATGCAGGAGGGCCTGAATATGCCCAAAGGAGCCCAAAATACCCCGCTAGACAAGGGTTAAGAAGGATCTGTGGTAGTAAAAAGGGATGATGAAGATAGTTCGAAGCCCTTTATTGCTGGAGGCTATCTAAATAGAGCTAGAATAAAAATAAAAAGACATCTCCGGTACAGAAGGGGTTAAGCATAAAAAAGTATAAACCTAAAAACTAACTGACCTATATACATGGTGATCATCCAGATAACAATAATGCGCCTCAGGACGGCCCCGTCAATATTCCAGGCCCAGAAACAGAAGAACACAGAGTAGAACAGTTCCCCCCCGAGGCTGGTGGCGAAGAAGAACAGATGGTACCAAAATCTGCAGGAAAAAGAGATTATTGCACACTTTTCAGACAGTGATTTTAGGGCCAGCTCCTACAAAATGTATTCTAGTAACAGTAACTTTGTATGTGGGAGCAATGAATATTTATAATTTTAAAACAAAACTGAATAAAAAATAGAATTTAGAGACGGGACAACACGAGCCTAGCTCAATTCCTGTATACTACTGTACAACTAGGTAAATACAGTCTCTCCATCTCAATGGAGATCTTCCTACCCCTCTATCTCCTCTTATATCTGACTCACATATTCTTTTTGTATGCCTTTCATCTTCCATTTGTTCAACATGACCATACCAGCTCAGCACCCACTCTGGCTGACAAATGTTCCTGTTTATTACATATGCAATTACAAATCCTTTTTAATTGATCCTATGAGAATATTCAAAAGAAATCTAACTGCCAATAAGGTACCGGTACCCAGAATAAGAAAATTATTGCTGTAAAATAAGTTTATGTAATGACTAAAACAATAATATGTTTGAATAAATGAAATGATGTAAGAGACCTACTCTAAAACTGAATACTACACCGGTACCTGTTATTAATGGTATAAGTAAAATCCTCCCCCTCCACCTCAGACAAGGCATTATCCTCCTCCATGCTGCCCTCCGTCCCGCCTGTGTTCTCACCCAGCAGTGCACCCATCCAAGACTTGCCTGGGGGAAGAAAACACCAACATATTAAATGCATTTTTCCACATATAGATTTTATTTAGTATGTTGTTGTTTCGATAGTTTATAAGTTTAATGAGTTTGTTATATTAATTTAAACAGTAACTTTTGAGTTTGTTTTCAAGTTTTATATTAATTTAAACAGTAACTTTTGAGTTTGTTTTCAAGTTTTATATTCTAATTCCCATGTTGTTAAGCCATTCACTCTCTAACACAACTGCCACTGTAACTATGGTCTATTCGCCGTAAGTAGGCAAGCAATCATGACCTCTATCCTCTGTAACTCAAAAGGGGCTACAGCAAATTGGCTGTAAATTTCCACATCTATTCCTTGACTGACTCTTCCCAAATGGTAGAAATATTAGCTCAATTACCCCAGTCGTTTTTGAGTTACAGAGGTTAGAAGTCATGATTTGTCGCCTACTTACAGCGAACAGACTATAGGATGACAACCGAGACATCACTATATATATCCTGTTACTCTGTCCCCCACTATGATCACTACACTGGTTGGTGTGTCAGCCATAGGTCATTCACTCACTCACACCAAAATTCAGAACACAACTCAACCGGAGACATCACATATAGCTGGCGTCACATGAGCCGTTTTATCAATTAATCATAAAGAGTCTGGTATCCACTAAAAGTTATCATACTATTTTGACGGATTTGTAATTTTTTCTAGCAGTACTACAAGCTACAAGATATACAATACTGTACTGTACTGCCATATTAGAGTTGGTTATAAGCGAACAATTTATATTACCAGTAGTTAAGTGTATTTTTTATTCCGATAAAGTGGCTCGGAAACATCCAGTACAGGCTTAAAATTGTCCTATATCCTATAAGGGCCTACCTTGTCCCACACTGCCATCACTGCCCACGCTGGTTGCTGAGCCTTGTCGTGTGTGAGTCTTGTGGCTCAACTCTGGGACACTTAGCTTGCTCCCCCGCGATCTCGTATCTGATCTCCCCGTCTGCTCGTAGAGGTAGCGATCCATAAGACTGCAGTCGCTGCTTTTCTCCCCAACATTTTTTCCTAAGTAGGAGAATACAATTAAGGATGACAGGAGAATGGCTGGGATGAATGTAGATTCCGGGCGTACGGTCGTCATCTTTACACTATATGGAGATCGTCACGGTTTACTTCGCGTCTAGTTTGACGCCGATTTTTTCGGTTATTTGCCCCCTGCTGGCAATATATATATGATGATGACAATATGTCATGGGGGGAGGGGGGGGGGGGGGGAGGGGCAAAGCCCCCTCTCAACATATTATTGTATCCAATGGCATTCAAAATAGACGGGAACAAGATTGCAAGCGTCCGACACCTCCCCCGCCGCCGTCATGTCTGCATTTGTCGATCGCCGTAGTTAAGTTCGCGTCTATTTTGACGGTGATTTTTTCGGTTATTTGCCCCCTGCTGGCAATATATATGATGATGACAATATGTCATGGGGGGGTGAGAGGGGGCAAAGCCCCCCCTCAACATATTATTGTATCCAAAGGCAGTCAAAATAGACGGGAACATGATGGCAAGCGTCCGCCCCAGCTCCGCGTATTGTAAACAAGGCTGGCGGTACGCCCGAATTCTACATTCTACCCGAATGGCTTTTGTGGAGGTAAACTGTCAAAGTAGAACTGTTGTGGTAAGATAGCCCAGGCTGCAATATTTTGTTCAAGTTAGATTTGCTATACAGTATACTATAGTCCATACAAGGTAGAGAATTTCACAGTGCCGTGAATGATAGATGGATAATTATACTCAAATAACAGTAAAAAAATGTATTGTTATAACAATATACACGTTTTCTGTCATGTGGGTATAATTCTCCAGAGTCCATAGTTATACTGACCAGTACTTTTTTGTGCTTTCATGGACAATTCACAATGTAGCAGATTGAGTCTACCGGTATATATCTAACTTTCATTTCATAAACCTGCACAGGCTACCACATTTATTTATTTTACGTCATTATTGTTACTTAGGTACCACACTTTAAAAGAGAAAGTGGCCTTATACCAAACAAACCTTTCCTGATTTTAAAGGTGTATAGGGTAGAGATACCAAAGGAGACGAATTGTCCAGTAGAGACGCACTTCATGCAAAAAAACTGCCATGCAAAAAACTAAAGTACCTGAAAAGAAAACAAATACTGTACATCAAAAAATACTTTATGCTATTTGTGATGTTCTCAAAGACTACCAGCCTAATAGAACACACATTTATCTTTATAAAAAATAAACAAAAATAAAAATTAGATTTTCGGGGTATCTCTTAGCCCAAACCTAAGAAAGCGATTTTTTCACAGCTCATTTTTTTCCTACTTCTCTAACTCGGATCGTTTTTCTATTGTTTCAAATGGAAAGAGCATGTCTTGAACTATACTCCTGCATGGTTTCATGACTCTTGCATGAACGAGTGCTCGTGAAAGTGGGTGCGTCCCCATTGGTTCATGATATGGTCCAAAACCAATGGAGACGCATTTTTTCAAACTGGGTTTAGAAGGGCATAAACCGCATGCATGGTAAACCCCAATCTCGCCCCACCTCCTCCTGTATTCATGGTCGAGTTTCCTTTGATGGTGGTGGAGCTACCTTCATTTGACTTCGAGGCCCAATGGAGACGCACACGTGCGGGCCATATAGAGACGCGTCTGGATGGGGTGGTGGTGTGCGTCTCCATTGGTTTAGTGTTATTTATCAAAGTTATCTGCCCTATTTATAATATATCTTATTTCAGTTGCAAGAATATTGAATTAATAGTGCATGAACTACAACTACAAACTAACAGAAATGGAAAATAGAAATAAATAGTGTATGAACTATCGAATAAAGACTAAATAATGACAGAAATAATCGTACAATTTGTTTTTGTCACGTAGGTCTAAGTGTGAGCTTTCGATACCCAGCTTCACAACACACACACACCCACACACTCACACACTCAGGGGTCTAAATGTGGCCAAATTGCACTTTTTCATTGACCGTGACTGAACATCAACGAGACATAGGTCTACTTGTTTGGACGTCCCTCTGACTCCCTCACTGGAGTGACTCGTGCTGCCGTGCGGTGGGGCCAGTGGCACAACCCTTTAGTAGAGGGTTGTGCCAGTGGGGGGCGAAGGAGAGAGGGAAATCGACACTCCTTTATTTCTCTCTCCTCCCCCACTTCGCGAATCGGTAATTTGTGGGTTATTTCGCATATTTCTTTGTTACTATGCATCTTATATACATTCATGTGCTTTGTGGTGATATAATATTGATATATATGAGAGATATAAGCGCTATTGCGTATTTTCCCCCTCCTTCGCAAACTAGCTAGGCAGGGGAAGGGTGGCGGGGTTGCTTTTTACCAACAAATGTGCAATTCTCGACCATTGTAACTTCACTGCGGCGCGATATTTTAAAGAAAATATATATAGAGTCGGATGTTGGTTGGTATTCACTACACGTTGATGTAGTTTTCGTAGCCAAAAATGGCTTAGGATTCGGGCAAAGTCTTTCACAATTTATTTTCTCTATAGATGTACAATGTAGGCCCACTATCAGCATGCAACTACTTTAGTTTAAGCTAGAAGTATAAGTGGTATAAATATTATCTACTAAATAATCAAATTACTCGCATATTAATACAAAAAAACAGACGTTCGTCTGCAGTGGACTGGGGTGCGTCTACTTAGGGTTTGGTGGTCATAAGGAGACGCACTTGATATTGGACCTCTTATCTCGGAAAATACTTGAAATATATCAAACATTGACACATCCATTAAAGAATAACCATTTGGTAATATATCAAGTGAGTTTCAAGTTAAAAGAATGAATGAGCTTGACACACTGATTTTTTTCTTGAAAACTTTCACACTTTTTGCGTCTCCTTTGGTGCCTCTACCCTATACTGTAAGCTAGAACCTAGTCCATCATTAGTTACAATTACAGTACTGTATTGCCTACTTATATACCTGTATTAGATGTGTTTGGGTCTGTGTACACCTTCCCCTTCCTGGCTGCCTCTTGGCGTTGGACCCCAAAGTAATGCTGGAAGTCTGCCACCAGCTGGGGGTCTCGTAGTCTATCGAATAGGTTCATCATCTTGATCTTTATCACAAATAGCAACACAGCTAACACATCATTCCGGCTCTGAAATAAATTTAAGATACCGGTACTGATAGGCCTAGCCTATAGGATACAATTTATGAGTACAAAGTCATCAGTGCAAAGTTGTAAACTTCAGCATTGCACAATAAGAAACAATGTAGTTGATGTCACACAAGTGCGTTTTCCATCAACTTTCGATGAGAAAGTTTTTCTTCCATTTTGAGGCTTTTTCACATTGGAATAGGAAACTAGATCGAACGTACCGCCATACCGGTTCAGTAGAATATGTTAGGTAGCTTAGCCTAATTCTTATGGAATTTATATTTTGAAGCTGCCAGACTAGCCTACAATTGCTGTTCGGCCAGGCAGCTTGGGGAACAACAACAATTGCCATAAAAATGGACGGAAAAATTGTTTGTGTGGCACTGGGTTAATGGGAGCACAAGGATTATAGGATATGCAATAATGAAGTTACAAATATTGGTACCTGTAGGCCCTAGCTAGCCTATGTGTAATACAGTACATTGCATGATTGCAGGGTGTCAACCCGGAGCAATTTTGTTTGAAGACTTGAATGAATATGAGAAGGAATACAAGAAAATTGAAATGAAATAGGCCTAGCATTGTTTTGGCCATTTTATCACTAGCCTAGCCTACTAACGACCATAATTTGAACAATTACAGTAAACCATAATTTTAACTTTACATGTACAATAAATAGGCCTAAGGGTTAAAAATAATGGACTCGGCAGCTCAGCTATCGTTTGACACCGTGACTGTGCACAGTTGCATGCAGCATTGATAGGCTAGGATATGCTGCTATGCATGAACAAAACTACTAGATAGGTTATAAAACAGTGCCATAAATGTACATTCGTTGTCACACATAACAGTGGCAACCAGTGTCCAATGCGTTCTTTAGGAAAACAGGCTAAGGAGGTGGTTAACTAACAGCAGGTAAACAGGACAGATGACCTTCACTATTTGACGGTCAATACAGCATTATTTTAGACTCTATATACCACTTAGAGCCACAATTATTACAATACGTTGGTTATTCAAGCATTGGACGGCAGTAAATAGTCCTGATGACCAGCCATATGTCAAATACTCACTAAAAATATCCCGTAGCAGCGGATACTGAGAATTTCTTGTTTACCACGGTACTACGAGCGTGAGCAAAATTAATGAGACACGCCCATTATTTTAGAAACATTTTAAAATGTATAATACAGTATACTGTAAAATACCCTTTTATGCATAAGGCAGATACAAATATTGTTTTCACACTCTTCGTAAATGGTGTGTACTTGCTTTAGAGCCGCGACACGTTTAGTCTTTTTCGCGGGAAGTTCAAACTAGATTTGTGAACTGTGACGCATTATGACCGAAACGATAACGAATTGAGCAGCTACAGATTAGATGTAGTAAATTAAATTAGATTTTGAGATACCCTGCTCAGTTGGTATGTCGCCCTCAAACTCTAAACATGCAAACAATAATAGGGACCCATGTTAACCCCTTGAAGCTCTGACGCGTTTTAGCAGTATATTATTGGCTATCATTAGACGATTGTATGTAGCTTAGGAAGGATCTGTGGTTATTAATAGGGTAAAAACTATCTCAATCAACCCTCTGACTTCTATATACCCTTCCTAATCTGCATAAAATCATCATATAATTACCAGAAAGCAATAAAGACATGCGTATTGGATCTTGAAAGGGTTAATTTAACCGAAGCAAGAAAGAAGTTAAAATTATAGGCTACAGACCGTATAGTATCGTACAGTAATCCCAAGGTTATCAAAATAGTCCAAGCTCCTACAGTCTATTCACTATACGTAGGCCAGATGACCCCTAACTTCAATAATGCAAAAGGGACTAGAGCAAATGGGCCAAACATTTCCACAGCTACTTCCTGGCTGACTCCAAGTGGTAATAATATTAGCTCGATTACTTTAGTCGGTAAGATCCTGTGTAGCGGGAGGAACTGTTTTTCAGATGCCTATTTACTAAAAACACTGAACAATATCTTTAACCTAACCTAACCAAAACCTAACCTAACCTAACCTAGTATAATAGTGGACTATTTCTGAATGTAAAATGTAAAAATATATTTTAACATTACCAAATTATTGATATATACTGTATGTACAGGTCCACCCGCTACACAGGATTATACAGTACTGCATATGGTCCTCCCGGGATTCGAACTCGGGACACCACACTATATAGCATATAGTCAAGCCATAAATACCTGTTATATAAACTCCATTTTCCATATGATTAATCTTTTCCTTTAATTTGAGAGTACCATTATGTGATTCTTGTCCCTAAGGTAGCTTGATTTACAACTTTTTGGGCACGTGTTGGGGCACATTGATTCATTTTTGGGCACGTGTTGGGGCACATTGATTCATTTTTGGGCACGTGTTGGGGCACATTGATTAATTTGATTATTCAAGGCTGTTGAAAAGTAGCGCCAGGCGTTTCGAGTTCCCCTATTTATTTATTTATTTATTTATTCAGTTAAGTTCGGTTAAATATTCATTCATGATTTTTTAGTTGCCCTTTTAGTAATTGTAGTACCTTGGCTCAATCTTCCTTTGTGGGAATGTGTCCACCACGGTCCCAACTAATGACTAAATTGTTGCTTAACCCCTTCTGTACCGGCGACGTCTTTTTAACTTTATTCTGGCTACTAATAGTTAATTGTATTATGTTTAAAAAGGGCCTCCAGAAATTACCAGGCATCGAACTATCTCACTTAATCCTTTGAGTACCAGCGACGTGTGTTATATTTTTTTCTAGCTGTATTTAGACGATATTATGCAGCTTAGTTAGGATCTGAGGTAGTTGAAGGGGTTGGTTGAGATAGTTTGAAGTCTTATTATTGTTAGACGTCCTTCCTAAGCTGAATAAAATCGTATTCATACATACTAAACACACATAACAAAGCCACTCCAACAGCTTCCTCTCTCTCCAACAACCCTTCTCCCCTCTCTACACGCTTCAGAAAAATAGGAAAAGTAGAATGTAAATAAGAGGTGCCGTTGCAAAGGCTTATCCCTCAATACTTCATCTGATCTGATTGTTGCCAGAAGATGATGAAAATGACGTCCCTGGTACTGGACGGGTTAATCCTTTTCTACTACCACAGATCCTTCGTAAACTGCACCAAATCGTCTGAATATAGCCAGCCTAAAATCAAGAAGACGTCGCCGGTACAGAAGGAGTTAATCCAATCCCTATATATATATTATGTGATACTGAACATTGTGTATAGTGTCTTCACCACTAGACCCTGTTCCAAATAGGTAGGCCAGAACTCGTGAACACAAACTTCTATCAATATAAGACGGAAGAGTTTTCCTAGGCAGGGAGTCAGCACGGAAGCACAGTTTTTTAGTACACCAGGAGGAACACCATCCGGACCGTATTCCCAGAGAGGGTAGAAAGTAAATCTTTAGAAGAGATCAGGATATTAGGCATAAGTAGGAGAGAGGAGGGTGGAGAGGGAGGAATAGCACCGGAATCATCCAAGGCGGAGTTTCTAGCAAAAAGTTTGAGCGAATAGTTTAGCTTTATCAGAGGATGAAGTGATAGTTGTGCCATCAGATGGAAAAGGGGAGGGAAAGACCAGGAAGAAAAATTGTTGGAGAGGTTTCTGGCTTGATGCCAGAAAGCTTGGGAAGAGCTAGAGTTGGATAGTTCAGTGCATTTATTATTGATGAAAGAGTGTTTGGCGAGTCGAAGAACAGATTTGTCTTGATTCCGGGCAGAAACATGGGAAGAATGAGATTTGTGAGTTTAAAGGCGTCAGTTCCGTTAGAATGGTTCTTCCTTATTGCGGACAGCAGTAGAACAAGCATGAGTAAACCAAGATTTGTTTTGCATTAGTCTGAGAGAAAGAAAATGGAATGTATGCCTCCATGCCCGAGAGGATTACCTCGGTAATGCGTTCAGCACTCTCCGAGGGTCCCCAGGCACGGAAGCAAAAATCATTCTATGTGAACTCAAAGAAGTACTGCCGTAGAGCCTCCCAGTCGGCAGCGCCAAAGTGCCACAAGTGCTGCCGGTTGTTAGGATTGGGTGGCCGTACTGGAAAGATAGGACAGGTGACGGAGATAAGTTTATGGAGGAGCCCAAAGGAGAGAAAAGATCGACAGTATAAGCGGAAGGGATTGAAGTTAGAAACAAGTCTAGAATGTTTGGCCGATCTCCGAAGCGATCCGGGATACGGGTGGGTTGCTGAACCAACTGCTCTAGGTCATTTATTATAGAAAAGATGTAGGCTTGTTCACAAGGTTGGTCAGTGGAATGAGAAGAGAGCCATTGGCGGTGATGAACGTTGAAGTCTTCTAAGATGGAGATTTCTGAGAAAGGAGAGACGGATAGGATGTGTTTCACTTTAGAGTTTAAATAGTCAAAGAATTTGGGACAGTCAGTGAAGTTGGGTGAAGATAGAATTAAAATGTAAAACTTGCAAACTAAGCAAACCAAAACTGGGACAAAGACAATATAAATGCAAAACAACTAATCAAAATCGCTATGTGGAAACAACGCTTACTGAAATAAAATTTATGAAATAAAAAAAACACAATCCACCACATAGGCCCGGGTGTACATTACTACATGAGCAAGTTAATCTGTTTCCCAAGCAAAATAATCGCACACATAACAACGCACTATCGTCACGTTCAAGGAATTAGTCAGTTTGGGCAGCATATAAATATTTAGTATGAGAGTGACAGGATAGCTTGGGCCGTAAAGTTGAGAATTCAGAGGAGTCAAAGTCGGGAACACGATAGCAAGTGAGTTTGTTGTGCACGTATACACAACATTCGACTTTGGCTTTGAAATTAGGATAGAGATAGAAGGAGGGTACAGAAGGGTTTGCTGTCAATAGTCCCAGACAACTAAGTTTCGGTGAGAAAGAGAAGATCAGGGTTGGCAGAGGAGAGGTGGTGTTCAACAGAGTAGAAGTTAGAGGACAGGCCACGAATGTTGTAAAAGTTGATAGTGAGAGTGTCAAACTGTCAAAACGCGTCATAATCGCCAAAATGTTAAGTTAACAAACATTCAAACATACATTCTATATTATTCTATATACTCAGGCCCAATCCCCCCTTTTCCTTTTTTATTGGGGGGGGGGGGGGGGACTCGAGACAGAGCCAGAATAGGGACAACACAACATAAAACAATGAACACAAAAACAAAATACAAATTCACACACATCATACATAAACACATTAAATAAGTTAACAATAACTAACTAACTAAATAAATCAAACTCACTGAAGGTAGATTGGCTGTTGTTGTTATTGTTGTTGTTGTTGGCAGTTGTTGTTGTTGTTTACATATTATTCTTCGTTGATTAATTGGACTTTCCAAACGGACGAGAGTCCCACCGACCTGTCATTTATCGGCCTTGTGGAACCATCGACCGTATGTATTGTCCTTGGTTCTGGGGTTCGTGGGTCTGTGGTCCTTGGTTCTGCGGTTTGTGGTTCGTGGTTCTTTGGTTTGTAGTTCGTAGTTCTGCGGTTCTTGGTGCTTTGGTTCGTGGTTCTTGGTTTGGTGGTTCTGTGGTTCGTGGTTCTGTGGTTCGTGATTCTGTGGTCTTTGGTTCTGTGGTTATGTGGTTCGTGGTTCTGCGGTTCTTGGTTCTTTGGTTCTGTGGTTTGTGTTTTCTTGGTTCTGTGGTTCTTGGTTCTGTGATTTTTGGTTATGTGGTTCTTGGTTCTGTGGTTCTTGGTTCTGTGGTTTTGTGGTTCTTGGTTCTGTGGTTCTTGGTCAGTGGTTCTTGGTCTTTGGTTCTGTGGTTCTATGGTTCTTGGTTCTGTGGATATCTTAATTACGACAGACAAACAAGAAACAGACACAGACGATCACATACACCCCGCAAGCTTCGTTTAATAATAATAATAATAATAATAATAATAATAATAATAATAATAATAATAGTACAATAAATAAATACATAACAAGACAGACAAACAAACGGAGACGAAAACATAGCCTCCGTGCAACATTATTGACGAAGGTAATAAGTAACACCCCGTTCTTTAACATTAATATCAAATACAAACCCCAATGTACTTGAATAAACTAATGGATTCGAACTCGGGACACCCCACCCAGAACACAAGCACCCAAACCATTACACCATCAACACAGTTAAAGGTTGAATACACGATCACGATTAATATCCATTTTCGAATTTTGGATATCAATCTAATCATGCACTCAGGTAATAACAAACAACTAAACATACTGAACCCGCTCGGCAACACATTCCACGCAGCGCCCACCACCGATTTGCCCCATTTCTTTGTCAATATTCAGACCTTTCGTGCTATTTAGGTGTCGATTTTTTCCTTGGCGAACGATAGTGAGCCTGTAATTTTGGAAGAACTGGCCTTCGGCCGAGACATTTTTCTACCGAAAAATGTACAAATTAATCTAGAAGAGGGATCTAATGGATGTTTTTTTAAAGTTTGATGGAGGTCTAGGGAGGAAACTATAAAAATGATTAAAAGATCCATAAATGAGCAAATAAATGATTAAAAGATCCATAAATGAGCAAATAAATGATTAAAAGATCCATAAATGAGCAAATAAATGATTAAAAGATCCATAAATGAGCAAATAAATTATTAAAAGATCCATAAATGAGCAAATAAATACGCCCACCCCCCCATTAACACTGTGAGTACCAGCGACGTGTAATACATATTATTCTAGCTATATTTTAGACGATATTATGCAGCTTAGGAAGGATCTATGGTGGTTAAAATGGTTGGTAGAGATAGTTTGAAGTCATATCATTGCTAGAGGTCCTTCCTAAGCTTAATACAATCGTCTAATAGTAGCCAGAATAAAGTTAAAAGTACGTCGGCGGTACTGAAGGGGTTAAACAAAACAGAGTATACACCTCTCAAAGAAATTAATGAAAGCGTGTGATCCTACCGGGATTCGAACCTGGGTTACCACATACAGATGTTAAACACTCTAACCACTACACCATCAAGTCTATTGTTTTCCAGCTGAGGGTAAATTGTCATGTTTCTATCTTAGTTACTCAGCTATAAGGTAGATTTTGTAGCGAAATATGATGTTTATTATGAAAACTTGGCATTAATACGACACACAGTGATAGTAGTTGCATATATTTCAATTAAGTATCGATAAATCAGCTACTAAGGGATTCAATTTATCATCAGCTGGAAACAAATAGACATACTGAACTCACCCGCCCCACACATTCCACGGAACGCCCACCACCGATTTACCGACCAGACAAGAATTTCCGGTCCAGCGGGTTATGGGGAAAAATAATGGATTGACATTTTCTTCTCGCGGGTTTCGAACGGTTGCCACACCAAGGTCGTAATACCCAACACACTAGAGGAAATTAAGGGGAGGTATGTCGTTTTTCTGGATCCTTTTCTCCCTCATGTTTATCCCCGTTAGTTTTAAAATTGTAGGACGTTCGCCCCCATTAGTTTATCGATTTTAAGACCTTTCGTCCCATTTCTTTATCAACATAAAGACCTTTTGTACCATTTATTTGTTGATTTATTCCTGGCGAGCGATAGTGAACCTGTAATTTAAGAGGAACCAATCTTCGGCCGGAAAATTTCGTGGACAAGTGGACAAATTTATCTTAAAAGGGAGTCATGGGGGTGAATTTAAGGCTGATAGAGGTAGAGGGAACAAACATTAGACGATTTTATGCAGCTTAGGAAAGATCTCTGGGCATCGGGACATCTCTATACTCTTCCTAATCGGGACAAAATCGTCCATTGATGGCCAGAATAAATGATTAAAATGCGTCACAATCCTCAAGGGTATATAGGAAGGGGTGGATGGGGCTCGTTAGCCTTGGTCGGCAACCCATCTAGGGGAGACAATCTTATAATGTCAGCCTTGGTCGGCAACCTGTCTACGGGAGTAAACCTGATACAAATCCATATGAAGCAGGTTAGTGGGTGGACTAGCGGCTAACACTAGCCGAACATCACTGTAGACAAATAGTGCTAAAAATACATAGAGGGCTCTCAGAGTCGGACGGGTCCTAAATTGAGTGGTCAATCCTGTTAGTCCTTCAGTAAACTGGCTCAGGTTGTCAGTCTTACAGGGGATAGGTCCACTTGGGGGCCTTCTGTGTATGGCCACCCTCATTAAAGGGAGTAAGGCGTCCGGCAATAGATAGATAGATAGACAGACAGGTAGACAAACAGACAGACAGATAGATAGATAGATAGATAGCCAGATAGACAGATAGACAGATAGACAAATAGATAGATAGATAGATAGACAGATAGATAGACAGACAGACAGATAGATAGATAGATAGATAGATAGATATAAATATAGACAGATAGATAGATAGGAAACAAGTTGGGTATGTTAAGGGGGGATGGGGGTATTTATTTCCTCATTTATGTAGCTTTTTATATATTTTTTTAGTTTCGCCCCTAGACCTCCATCCAGCTGTGTGTGTGTGTGTGTGTGTGTGTGTGTGTGTGTGTGTGTGTGTGTGTGTGAGAGAGAGAGAGAGAGTGTGGGTGTGTGTGAGAGAGAGAGAGAGTGTGGGTGTGTGTGAGAGAGTGTGTTTGTGTGTATGAGAGAGAGAGAGAGAGTGTGTATGTGTGTGAGAGAGAGTGTGTGTGTGTGTGTGAGAGAGAGAGTGTGAGTGTGTGTGTGCGTGCGTGTGATAAAGCAATATAGATATAGAGAGCGTGTGTTTGTGTGTGAATTTTGGATGAGACTGTGTGTATGTATGTGTATATGTGTATCTGTAGGCTATTATATGTGTATGTATGTATGTGTGTGTGTATGTGTGTATCTGTGTATGTATGTATGTATCCCACGTGAAGGACTAATAGGCCACACTTCATCCATTCATACCGATGTACAGTCAGACCCAACAGTTCCAGACAACCCCTACTCTCTCTCTCTCTCTCTCTCTCTCTATATTATATATATATATATATATATATATACTATATATATATATATATATATATATATATATATATATATATATATATATATATATATATATTTATATATACTGGTATATAAATATATATGTCTGTCTATCTATTTATATATCTATCTATCTATCTATCAATCTATATATCTATCTATTCCTGAGGTAGGCATTATACTGTTAGTAACTTAGTAGTCTAGAGGGAGGGTAGACTACTAGTTACTTTCAAGGCCACACACACACACACACACACACACACACACACACACACACACACACACACACACACTCTCTCTCTCTCTCACACACACATACACACACACACACACACACACACACTTACTCATCACACATTACTCGGAAGTTGAACACATTACCAATTTCCTTAACTATAATTAATTTTATTTCAGATATTATTTGACATTTGTTTTGGCTTTGGAAGGTCCAGTGGGATTAAATTATGTGGAATACATGAGTTAGTTTTGAATTAAGGCCTCCTAGGCACCAGTGTTTGGTATAACAAAAAAAAAAAAAAAAAAAAAATCCAGCTAATGGTAAATTGAATCCTTTAGCATCAGATTTCATGATTCTTACTGGACAAATCTGATACTGCTATGTCTGTGCGTCATATTATTGCCAAGTTTTTTATAATTAGCAGCCTATTTCGCCACAAAATCATGATAATAAAGTAGTAACCAGAATGGAGAGATGGCAATTTAGTATCAGCTGGGGAAAAAATGGAGCATAGTGACCTGAAGAAGCTAATTGCGAAACGTTGTCAATAAAGTGCTCCTCCTCAGATGGTGTTTTTTATCCATTATTTATTAACGCGTCGCCGCAGGGGAAGACACGCATGGTATTGTTTCCACCCCAGTGTGTTATGTGTCTGTCTGTGTGTTCACAAAATACCTCGAGAACACATGAATGGATTTGCACGTAATAATGCCAGCACTTTCATAGGGTACCCAAAAGGATCCCATTATTGCTAGAGGTCCTTCCTAAGCTGCATAAAACCGTCCAATAGTTGCCAAAATATGATGAAAAGGACGTCCCTGGTACTGAACTTGTAAGTCCCTGGTCCCTTCTTCTTCCGTTTCTGAAAGTAACTCATTAACTTTATGATTAACATTGGATGACTTAAAGCTGACACACTTCTATATTAAAACATTACACACCTACCACACCTGCATACCACACATACCAGACACACCCACCACACCTGCATACCAGAGAGACATACCACACCCTACCACACCAACCTACCAGACATTACACACCTACCACACCAGCATACCACACATACCAGACACACCCACCACACTTGCATACCAGAGAGACCTACCACACCAACCTACCAGACATTACACACCTACCACACCAGCATACCACACATACCAGACACACCCATCACACCTGCATACCAGAGAGACCTACCACACCCTACCACACCAACCTACCAAACATTACACACCTACCACACCGGCATACCACACATACCACACATGAATACTGCGTTCAATGCTGGTGCCCTTATTACCAAAAAGACATAAACAAGCTAGAACGAGTTCAACGTAGAGTTACCAAAATGATACCTAGCCTAAAGAACAAACCATACGAAGAGCGTCTTAGAGAATTTAATCTATTTCCTTTAACCCAGCGCAGATTAAGAGGTGACTTAATTCAAGTGTTCAAAATCATCAAAGGCATCGACAATATGAACTGTAGTAAGTAACTATCGACCAATCTAATTACACGCGGGGAAACGGTTGCAAAATTATTGGTAAATCTTTTAACTCACACGAATCTAAGAATTTCTTCTTCAATCGAGTTGTCAACTTGTGGAATGGGCTTCCCCGAGACGTTATAGACTGCAGCACCGTTGATTCATTTAAATTCCGCCTAGACAAATACCTCGCATCAAACCCGCGACTGACTGCGTTTGTAAATGAATAACTTTATTTTATCCTCCCCTCAGTTACTAACCCATATGTCCCCTACTAACTTCATAGTCCTGCCACGTTAGTGGCAGGGCAGTAGTTCCCTTTCCAATGTTCCCTTACCCACTCTAAACCACTGTTTGGACACTAGATCCTCAGTGTTTTGGAGGACAAGCAGCCTAGAAGGGTCACTAGATCTGTTGTTGCTTGATTTCCTTTGTACTCCTTTATACCAGACACACCCACCACACCTGCATACCAGAGAGACATACCACACCCTACCACACCAACCTACCAGACAAACCACCACTACCACCACTACCACACCTACCACCACTACCACCACTACCACCACTACACACCTACCACCACTACACTACACACCTACCACCACTACACTACACACCTACCACCACTACACTACACACCTACCACCACTACACACCTACCACCACTACACACCTACCACCACTACCACACCTACCACCACTAACACACCTACCACCACTACCACACCTACCACCACTACACTGCACACCTACCACCACTACACTACACACCTACCACCACTAACACACCTACCACCACTACCACACCTAGTATAATTGGCTACAAAAAAAGGGGGAAGGTGAGGTAATTCTGGACTGCAGCTGGTGGTACAGGTAGATATATAAGAGAGAGAGAGAGGGGGGGGGGAGCGTGTGTGTGAGTTTGTGTGTGTGTGTGTATGTATGTATGTGTGTGTGTGTGTGTGTGTGTTAGTTTGTGTGTATGTGTGTGTGTGTGTGTGTGTATGTGCGTGTTTTAGTGTGTGTGGTTGAGGAATGGGTAACGTGTTGGAATCTTCAACTTCCGAGTAATGTGTGATGAGTAAGTGGTTATGTATGTGTGTGTGTGTGTGTGTGTGTGTGTGTGTGTGTGTGTGTGTGTGTGTGTGTGTGTGTGTGTGTGTGTGTTAGTTTGTGTGTGTGTGTTAGTTTGTGTGTGTGTGTGTATATGTAATAGATATATATAGTACGTGGGGGTGGGGGTGTTAATACAAATGATGGTGGTCAGAGATATATAGGACATTATTAGGTTGGGCACAATGTATAATGAAATGCTGTCCTATAACCTGACAACTCAACCAGTAGACCAAATCATCACCTATATGACGTAATATATAAAAGTCATGTGTGTTCTCAGATGGATTACTGTTCACCTCTGTGGAGTGGAAGTGGAGTGGTTGCATTGAGGCAGTTGGACAAAATTCAAAATAAAGCTATTAGATTAATCAATAACCCTGCAATCACACAGGACCTTCCTACATTATCCATACGAAGAAACGTTGCATCCCTTGCATTATTCTACAGATATTTTCACAGCAATTGTT
>CM064535.1:29793519-29960277 GCA_032716605.1 Paralithodes platypus
AATTCAACATACCATTTATCCATCACAAACCTACATTATTATTGCATTTCTGTTTAATATCGATGTTCACGGCTCCAACTTCCTTATAAACCAAAATTCGCAAGTGGTCAATTCATCCACCTATTCCCTAGCCAAGTGGTCAATTCATCCACCTATTCCCTAGCCAAGTGGTCAATTCATCCACCTATTCCCTAGCCAAGTGGTCAATTCATCCACCTATTCCCTAGCCAAGTGGTCAATTCATCCACCTATTCCCTAGCCAAGTGGTCAATTCATCCACCTATTCCCTAGCCAAGTGGTCAATTCATCCACCTATTCCCTAGCCAAGTGGTCAATTCATCCACCTATTCCCTAGCCAAGTGGTCAATTCATCCACCTATTCCCTAGCCAAGTGGTCAATTCATCCACCTACTCCCTAGCCAAGTCTTCCTATTGGGGCAGAAATATTAGCTCGATTACTCTAGTTAAGGGTTACGATTTCTGCCCAACCTACAGAATGAACGGACTATGGATGATGCATTAAGGGGAGGTATTTAGTTTGTTCCCTAGACCTCCATCAAGCTTAAAATTACATCCCCTTGAGTCCCTTTCAAGATAAATTTGTACATTTTTCGGTAGAAAAATTTCCCGGCCGAAGGCCGATTCCTCTTAAATTACAGGCTCGCTATCGCTCGCCAGGATAAAATCGACACCTGAATTGCACGAAAGGTCTTAATATGGGGTGAAAGTTCTTAAAATCGCTAAACTAATGGGGCAAACGTTTTATAATATCAAAAGCAATGGGGCTAAACATGAGGGAGAAAGGGGTCAAGAAAAAAATCCCTCAAGTGGAGATCTCCCCTTAAGTTCCGTAGTGTAAATTAGCGTGTGAGTGATTATAACCCCTTCAGTACCGGGGACGTAATTTTCATCAGATTCCGGCAACTATTAGACGATTTTATTCAGCTTAGGAAGGACCTCTAGTCATAATAAGGCTTCAATATATCTCAACCAACCCTTTTTACTACCACAGATCCTTCCTAAGCTGTATAACATCGTCAACATATAGCTAGACTGAAATATACCACACGTCGCTGGTACTGAAAGGGTTAAAGGTAAATTAAGTTTATATAGTTAGATCATTAGTTTGAGAGAGAGAGAGAGAGGAAGGAAGTGTTCAGACAGATGTAATTCAGGTTATGAGAAGGGAGCGAGAGAAGTGAAGGGAGCGAGACATGGGAAGGGAACGAGATATGAGAAGGGAGCGAGAGAAGTTAATGGAGCGAGATAAGTGAATGGAGCGAGACACAAGATAGGAGCGAGACATGAGAAGGGAGCGAGACATGGGAAGGGAGCGAGATAAGTGAATGGAGAGAGACACAATATGGGAGCGAGACATGAGAAGGGAGCGAGATAAGTGAATGGAGCGAGAGAAGTGAATGGAGCGAGACATGAGAAGGGAGCGAGATATGAGAAAGGAGCGAGCTAAGTGAATGGAGCAAGATACGAGATGGGAGCGAGACATGAGAAGGGAGCGAGAGAAGTGAATGGAGTGAGACACAATACAGGAGCTAGTGGAGAGAAAGGAGCGAGAGAGAAGATAATAGAACTAGACACAAGAAGGGAGCGAGTGGAGAGAAAGGAGCTGCACTGAAGGGAAGACGAGAAGGGAGCGAGGAAGGGAGAGAGAGAAAAAAAGGGAGCTAGGAAGAGAGAAAGAAAGGGAGCGAGACGAAAAGGGAGCGAGCAAAGAGAGAGAGAGAAAGAAAGGGAGCGAGAGGAGATAAAGGAGCGAGAGAGAGAGAGATAGGGATCGAGAGGAGATAAATGAACGAGGAAGAGAGAAGAGAGCAAGTGAGCGAGACAAGAAGAGAGCAAACGAAGAAAGAGAGAAAGAAAGGGGGCGAGAGGAGCTAACGGAGAGAGAGAGAGAGAGAGAGAGGCAGGGGCTATAGCGTTGTACCTCCAGAGTGCACGAATATCTAAGGTAGACTGAGGCAACGCTTATACCAGACGGCCTGACTCCTCCCTTCCTTACTCACACTCACTCTAACTCTCTCTCTCTCTACCTCTACCTCTCTCTCTCTCTCTCTGGGTTTTTTTTCTTTCCTTTTCTTCTTCTTTTTCTAATACTTCTGCTTCGTCTTCTCTTTAGCTTACGAATACTTACTTACTTACACACACACACACACACACTCAGATTGAGAGGCGACTTAATTCAAGGGTTCAAAATCATCAAAGGCATCGACAATATGAACTGTAATAAATATTTCACTATCGACCAATTAACCCTTTCACGCACATATGACGCAGAGGTTACCAGATTAGCAATAAGAAATAGAGTTCTCTCACTCTTATATACCTCTCCAAAATTAGTTTTCTGCCCACAGCTAACTCAAAGACAACTGCACAGGTTGAAGTAACTAAACTAAAGGTTTCTAAATACCCCTGATGGTAACAAAGGCTTTAAAGTATCCCCAATAGGCTCAACACAGCTAACTCAAAGACAACTGCACAGGTTGAAGTAACTAAACTAAAGGTTTCTAAATACCCCTGATGGTAACAAAGGCTTTAAAGTATTCCTAATAGGCTCAAAATCGCGTCATATGTCGGAAGGGGTTAAATTACACGCGGGGAAACGGCTGCGCAATTATTGGTAAATCTTTTAACTCACACGAGTCTAAGAATCCGAGATGTCATAGACTGCAGCACAGTTGATTCTTTTTAAACTTCGATTGGACAAACACCTTGCCTCCAATCCACGACTGACTGCAATTGTAAATAAATAAAGTATTCGTTTTCCTCTATTATATTACTAACAACTGTCCCCTACTAACATAGGCTGAATGGGGCCGAATGGATACAACCCAGAGAAAGAGAGAAAAGGAGATAAAAAAAAGCAGGTCACCCCCCTTAACATAATCGTCGAATCCTAGTCAGAATAAAACCATAGAACGCGATGGGTTAAGGGGAGATTTCCACTTGAGGGACTTTTTTCTTGACCCCTTTCTCCCTCATGTCTAGCCCCATTGCTTTTGAGATTTTAAGACGTTTGCCCCATTAGTTTGGTGATTTTAAGAATTTCCGCCCCATTCTGTCAAATTTAAGACCTTTCGTGCCATTTAGGTGTCGATTTTATCCTGGCGAGCGAAAGCGAGCCTGTAATTTAAGAGTAACCGGCCTTCAGCCGGGAAATTTTTCTCCCGAAAAATGTACAAATTTATCTTGAAAGGGGCTAAAGAGGGTGTAATTTTATGTTTGATGGAGGTCTAACTAGTTTATTGTTTATTTATTCATCTTTCAATTACCAGTTTAGTTTCTTCCCTAGACCTCCATCAAAATAAAAAAAAATAAAAAAATAAAAAAAATTCAAGATAAATTTGTAAATTTTTCGATATACAAAATTCCCGCCGGTTGCCACTATATTATAGGCTCGCTCTCGCTCGCTAGGAAAAAAATCGACACCTAAATTGTACGAAAGGTTTTAATATTGACAAAGAAATGGGGTGAAATGTCTTAAAATCGCCAAACTAATGTGCCGAACGTCTTAAAAATTTAAAAATAATGGAGCTACTTACCCATCTACCTACCTACCTACCTACTTACCTATCCATCTACCTACCAACCTACCTACTTACCTATCCATCTACCTACCTACCACCCTACCCACTAACTTAACTACTTACCTACCCACCACTTTTACCTACCTACTTACCTATCCATCTACCTACCAACCTACCTACTTACCTATCCATATACCTACCTACCTACCCATCAACCTATTTACCTACCTACCAGGCTACCTACCTGTCCATCTATCAACCTACCTACCAACCTACCTATCTACCAACCGATCTACCTACTAACCTACCTATTTACCTACCTCTCTACCAATTGAACCCACAACCGCCTTACCAACCTACTTACCTACTGTACCTACATAACGTATTACCTACCAGAGCCTACCCACAGTACCCACCTACCTACCCTTCTAATCTTAATAACCGTTTCTTTCGCTGCCCGTCTCACTCTCTCTCTCTCTCTCTTTCTGTTTCTTTCGCTGCCCGTCTCTCTCTCTCTCTCTCTGTGTCTACATACCTGCTTGTCTGACCTACCTGCTGCCCTGCCTGTCTGTCTGCATGCCTGTATCTCTGCCCGTATGTCTGAATGCCTGCTTGACCTGCATGTCCGTCTGTCTGCCGTACCTACCTGTCTAGCCATTGGTCTGCCTGTCTGTCTGCCTGTATGTGTGTCTGCTCTACCTACCTGCCTAGCCGTCTGTCTGCCTGTATGTCTGTCTGTCTGTCTGCCCTACCTACCTGTCTAGCCATTGGTCTGCCTGTCTGTCTGCCTGTATGTGTGTCTGCTCTACCTACCTGCCTAGCCGTCTGTCTGCCTGTATGTCTTTCTGTCTGTCTGTCTGTCTGCCCTACCTACCTGCCTAGCTGTTGGTCTGCCTGCATGACTGACTGACCTGTATGTTTGTCTGCATATATTACTGACTTGCCTGCCTGGCCTGCTTGAGCTACCTGCCTGTCTGTCTATAATACAGACCTGTCTGTATGCCTGACTGACCTGTCTGTTTGTCTGCATATATTACTGACTTGCCTGCCTGGCCTGCTTGAGCTACCTGCCTGTCTGTCTATAATACAGACCTGTCTGCATGCCTGACTGACCTGTCTGTTTGTCTGCATATATTACTGACTTGCCTGCCTGGCCTGCTTGAGCTACCTGCCTGTCTGTCTATAATACAGACCTGTCTATCTGTTTGCCTGCATACTTGACTGACCTACCTCCACGGCTGTCTGTATGTCTCAATGCCTGACCTGCTGCCTGCCTTCCTGTCTGTTTCAATGCCTGACCTGCTGCCTGCCTGCCCGTCTGCATGGCTGCCTAAAGGACGCGACCTTCCCCCCTCCCTACCCCCCAACAGTGACGTCACAGTGTCTGGGTGGATAGTGGAGGTGGTGGAGAGAGTTGCCACTTTCTATCCGGCAGTGTATACCCCCCGCCCCCCCCCCCCCTTCCCTCCAACTCTCTTTCTCTTCAGCTAGCTATAAATACATGTCCTCGCTTTCCTTATATCTATCTATCTATCTATTTATATATATAAATAGATAGATAGATAGATAGAGATAAATAGATAGATAGAAAAATAGAATATAGAGACGTCGCCGGTACAGAAGGCATTAACAGAAAACATCAATATTTTATCAGGACAAGACACGGGTGACTTCAATATAGCGATAATCAGTTATAGTCCGTTCATTGGGCAGAAATCGTAACCTCTAACCTCTGTAACTCAAAAAGGGCCAGAGCAAATGAGCTGTCAAATGCCACACCTATTACCTAGCCAAGTCTTCATATGTGGTAGAAATAAAAGCTCGATTACTCTAGTCCTTTTTGAGTTATGAGAGGTTAGGGGTTACGATGTCTGCCCAACCTAGAATGAACGGACCATAGTTTGGAAAGGGGGAGGGGGGGGGGGGGCTGCAGAGGGCTGTTCTCGGGTGGAATGGTTGGAGAGAGAGAGAGAGAGAGAGAGAGAGAGAGAGAGAGAGAGAGAGAGAGAGAGAGAGAGAGAGAGAGAGAGAGAGAGAGAAACACACCTTAACACACTGAGTATAGATGAGACTGATACCTGAATATAATGCTTATCGTAACACGTATAGAGTTTGCATGGGTGATTTCAATGCCAGCATAGATAGTGATCCAGTTATTAGCGTACAGTTTATTAAACGTACCACCATCGCAACTACCACAATTACAGCTACCACAACAACCACAATTACAACTATTACAATTACCACAACTATCACAATTACAACTACCACAATTGCAACTACCACAACTACCACAATTACAGCTACCACAACTACCACAATTACCACAACTATCACAATTACAACTACCACAATGGCAACTACCACAATTACAGCTACCACAACTACTACAATTACAACTATCACAATTACAACTACCACAATTACAGCTATCACAACTACCACAATTACAACTACCACAATTACAACTACCACAACTACCACAATTACAACTACCACAATTACAGCTATCACAACTACCACAATTACAACTACCACAATTACAACTACCACAACTACCAAAATTACAACTACCACAATTACCCGGATGCTGAGCTTTCTCTCCAGTGATCACGAGCCTCTCTCTCTCTCTTTCTCTTTTTCTCTTTCTCTCTCTCCCGGCACATTCTTGTCTTTTTCAATCTTCAACTTTCTCGGGTTTTCTCTCGCGCTATTCAGACCTCTCCGCTCTGTCTGTCTGTCTGTCTGTCTGTCTGTCTGTCTGTCTCTCTCTCTCTCTCTCTCTCTCTCTCTCTCTCTCTCTCTCTGTCACTCACTCTCACTCTCTCTCTCTCTCTCTCTATATATATATATATATATATATATATATATATATATATATATATATATATACAGTATATATATATATATATATATATATATATATATATATATATATATATATATATATATATATATATATATATATATATATATATATATATATACACGAGTGTGTGGTTGGGTGTTTATGCATTTATACACAGTAATTTATTTTCTTTTTAATTTTTAATTTTAATTTTTTTTGGGGGGAGGGGGGAATGCCGGTTCTTCGTAAATTGCAGGCTCGCTTTCGCTCGCTAGGAAAAATCAACACCTACAGTCAATGGCACGTAATATCTGAAAAATCGCCCAAGTAATGGGGTGAATGTATTAGAACCTCAAAACTAATTGGGGCTAAAAACGGGGGATAATGGGGTCACGAAAACCTTCCCGATAAACCCCCAATAATTGAGTTATCGATACTAATTGCCGACTTGCGAGTTTCGTTCTATAAGGAAGTTGGAGCTGTAGACAACGACATTTAACAGAATTTACAGCTAAAATACGGTCGTAGTACATTTATAAATACATAAAACCCAATTCAACATAGCATTTATCCATCAGAAACTCATATTATTATTGCATTTCTGTTAAATATCGATGTTCACGGCTCCAACTTCCTTATAGCCTGAAACTCGCAATTGGAAACATACGGAACTATTATATACGAGTTCTATTAACCCTTTAAGTACCGGGGACGTCCTTTGTATCATATCCTGGCAACTATTAGACGAGTTTATTCAGCTTAGGAAGGACCTCTAGCCATACTAAGGCTTCAATCTATCTCAACCAAGCCTTTTAACTACCACAGACCCTTGTTAAGGGGAGGTTTCCACTTGAAGGATTTTTTTCTGGACCCGTTTCTCCCTCATGTTTAGCCCCATTGCTTTTGAGATTTTAAGAAGTTCGCCCTAGTAGTTTTGACATTTTAAGACATTTTGCCCCATTTCTGTCAATTTTAAGACCTTCCGTGCCATTTTTTTCCTGGCAAGCGACAGCGAGCCTGTAATTTAAGAGCAACCGGCCTCCGGCCGGGAAATTTTTCTACCGAAAAATGTACAAATTTATCGTGAAAGGGGGTCTAGGGGGTGTAATTTTAAGGTTGATGAAAACGTAGGGAACAAACTATATACCTCCCCTTAAATACCTCCCCTTAAATACCTCCCCTTAAATACCTCCGCTTAAATACCTCCCCTTAAATACCTCCGCTTAAATACCTCCCCTTAAATACCTCCCCTTAAATACCTCCCCTTAAATACCTCCCCTTAAATACCTTCCCTTAAATACCTCCCCTTAAATACCTCCCCTTAAATACCTCCCCTTAAATACCTCCGCTTAAATACCTCCCCTTAAATACCTCCCCTTAAATACCTCCCCTTAAATACCTCCCCTTAAACTGCATCATAATTGTCTCGATATAGCCACAATAATTACAACACAAGTCGCTGGTACTCAGAGGGTAAATGTCAAGTTACCTATATAAAGAAGGAGTAGTTTTCTTGGACCCACCTCCCTTCTCCCTCATGTTTAGCCCCGATCATTTTGAGGTTTTAAGACGTTCGCCCCATTGGTTTGGCTATATATATATATATATAAAAGGAAAAGTGGGGGATTGGGCCTGAGTAGATAGATAGATAGATAGATTTTAAGACCTTTCGTGCCAATACGTGTCGATTTGTTTCGTGGCGAGTGAAAGCAAGCCTACAATTTAGGAGGAACCGGCATTTTTCTACCTATAAATATACACATTAAGGGGAGGTATTTAGTTTGTTCCCTAGACCTCCATCAAGCTTAAAATTATACCCCCTTGAGTCCCTTTCAAGATAAATATGTACATTTTTCGGTAGAAAAATGTCCCGGCCGAAGGCCGGTTCCTCTTAAATAACAGGCTCGCTATCGCTCGCCAGGATAAAATCGACACCTGAATGGCACGAAAGGTCTTAATATGGGGTGAAAGTTCTTAAAATCACTAAACTAATGGGGCGAAAGTTTTATAATATCAAAAGCAATGGGGCTAAACATGAGGGAGAAAGGGGTCAAGAAAAACATCCCTTAAGTGGAAATCTCCCCTTAATCGCGATGGGGGGTGGGGGAGGGTGGGGGATACTTTTAATTAAAGGGGTAGTGCTGGGTTAAGGTCTATGTAGCTAGTTATTAATTGATAGCGTAATACATATAGGTGTGTGATTGTCCTAGGTTCGAGTCCTTGGAGTGCCACATGTATTGGTTGATTTCATTCATTGAGTTGAGAAGTAAGGTGGGTTGGTGAAAAAAATATGAATATATTTGTTTTTAATTTCCTCGCTAGACCTCCATCGTACTTCAAATAACACCCCCTAGACCCCTTTCAAGATAAATTTGTACATTTTTCGGTAGAAAAAAAAATATATATATATACCTGTATATAATATATAAAATTATATATTACTGGCTTGCATATTTTTTGTTTTCACATTCCTATTCCACTACTCCTCCCCCCCACCCCCCTCCTCCCTCCTCCCTCCCTCCCTCCCTTTCTCCTCCTCCTCCACCATCGCTGGAAGGGAGAAAATCAGACACCTCCCGGAAGTAACCTCTCTCTCTCTCTCTCTCTCTCTCTCTCTCTCTCTCTCTCTCTCTCTCTCTCTCTCTCTCTTTAAAAATTGTGAGTTATAACATTCTTTTGAAGTGTGATTGAGTCATTATTTTGCTATTTTGTACCAATAGATTTAAAAAAAAAATCAGTTACACTTCAAAAGTATGTTATAACTCGCAATTTTTAAAGGAAGAGAGAGAGAGAGAGAGAGAGAGAGAGAGAGAGAGAAAGCGAGGTTAAAGCCCGGCAGTAAGGGAGTAGTAAGGGGGCAGGGGGGTAGGATGAACTTGCAAGGCCGCGAACCATGAGCTCTCTCTATCTCTCTCTCTCTCTCTATCTATAACCATCTGCTGAATGTATCTACCAATCTCTCTCTCTCTCTCTCTCTCTATCTATCGCTATATATCTTTATGTATAACTATCTATCCATCTATCTATAACAATCTGCTGAATGTATTTACCAATCTCTCTCTCTCTCTAACACACAAACTATCTTCCTCTCCCCTCCCTCACTCCCCCTCCTTCTCTCACTCACACACACACACACACACACACACACACACATACACTCACTCTCTCTCTTCCCTCCCACTCTCTCTCTCTCTCTCTGGGTTGCTAGGAGTGAACCGGTATCTATCATTAACGGTGTCACCCCAACATTCCAATAGTCCCCGGTAGGTCGACTATCGGGCTTGGACCAGCTGGACACCAACGGGAACACGCTCTATAATGTATATGGGTTGGTTGGACTATTTATTGATTATTGTAAAATCGCAATATCGTCTAGATATAGCTATAATAAAATCGTCTAGATATAGCTATAAATTGGGTCGGTAATGAGAGGGTTAACCCCTTCAGTACCGGGGCCGTCCTTTTAACTTTATTCTGGCTACTCTTAGACGATTATATTCAGTTATAAAAAGGACCTCTAGCAATTAACAGGCTTCGAACTATCTCACTTAAGGGGAGGTTTTTAGTTTGGTCTCTAGATATCCATCAAGCTTAAAATTACACCCCCTTGAGCCCCTTTCAAGATAAATGTGTACATTTTTCGGTAGAAAAATATCCCGGCTGAAAGCCGGTTCCTCTTAAATAACAGGCTCGCTATCGCTCGCCAGGATAAAATCGACACCTAAATGGCACGAAAGGTCTTGAAATTGACAGAAATGGGTCGAAAGTTCTTAAAATCGTCAAAATAATGGGGCGAACGTCTTAAAACTAGAAAAGCAATGGGGCTAAACATGAGGGAGAAAGGGGTCAAGACAAAAATCCCTCAAGTGGAGATCTCCCCTTAACAGGCTTCGAACTATCCCACTTGACCATTTTCACTACCACAGATCTTTCCGAAACTGCGAAAAATCATAATTATTTGGCTAGAGTGAAAATATATAAGACGTCGTCGGTACAGATGGGGTTAACATTATCGGGTGCGGCGTTTGGTTTCGTTATTATTAAGGGGAGATGGGTCATTTTTCTGGACCCCCCCTATCTCCCTCGTGTTTAGCCCCATTCGTTTTCAGATGTTTAGACGTTCGGCCCATTAGTTTGGCGATTTTAACACCTTTCGCCCCATTTCGTTGTTGTCAATATTAAGACCTTTCGTGCCATTTAGGTGACGAGTTTTTCCTGGCCAGCGATAGCGAGCCTGTAATTTAAAAGAAAAACCGGCCGAGACATTTAGCTACCGAAAAGTTAAAAACAAAAATTTGAAGGGGGTCTAGGGGGTGTTTTTCTAAACTTGATGGAGGTCTAGCGAGGTAACTAATAAATATATGGATACATTAATTTATAGAAAAAAAAAAAAAAATCAGCCATTGCTTAGTTTGCCGTTTGAGAGCTACGTATTTTTTAGTTTGCCCCCTACCCCCAAACCCCCAAGACAAAACCCTACCCAGACCCTCCTAAAAAAAAAAAAAAATACAAACATAAATAAATAAAATAAATAAGCCTCCCCTCAGGCATCCTTCAAGGTATATAGGTACATTTTTCGGTAGAAACCTGTCCCGGCTGAAGGTTGGTTTATCCTAAGTTGCAGCTGGCCGGCTATCTGACCACTTGCGAGTTTCTGTGTATGAGGAAGTTGAAGCCGTAAACATTGATATTAAACAGAAATGCAATGATAATATAGGTTTCTGATGGATAGAAAGTATGTTGAGTTTGATTTTGTGTTTATAAATACACTACAACCGTATTTTATGTGTTTATAAATACACTACAACCGTATTTTATGTGTGTATAAATACACTACAACCGTATTTTATGTGTTTATAAATATACTACAACCGTATTTTATGTGTTTATAAATACACTACAACCGTATTTTCTTTATAAATACACTACAACCGTATTTTATGTGTTTATAAATACACTACAACCGTATTTTATGTGTTTATAAATACACTACAACCGTATTTTATGTGTTTATAAATACACTACAACCGTATTTTATGTGTTTATAAATACACTTCAACCGTACTTTTATGTGCTTATAAATGCACTTCAACCGTACTTTTATGTGCTTATAAATGCACTTCAACCGTACTTTTATGTGCTTATAAATGCACTTCAACCGTATTTTATGTGTTTATAAATACACTACAACCGTATTTTATGTGTTTATAAATACACTACAACCGTATTTTATGTGTTTATAAATACACTACAACCGTATTTTATGTGTTTATAAATACACTACAACCGTATTTTATGTGTTTATAAATACACTACAACCGTATTTTAGCTGGTAATTCTGCAAAATATCGATGTCTACAGCTCCAACTTCCTTATAGCCTGAAACTCGCGAGTGGTCAATTGGGTGAACATACTGTACACTCGGATACCATAGTCTCCAGCCCTATCTATCTATCTATCTATCTATCTATCTATCTATCTTTTCCTTCTTTATATTAATGACCTTCCTCTGTCAACACCTAACTCTTCTACTAGACTATTTGCCGTCGATAGTTTGATGTTTAGGCCCATACTGACTAGAGACGACTGTGGACTTATCCAGCAAGACTTAAACGCCCTCGAACATTGGGAGAACACCTGACAGATGTCTTTCCGCCCCGATAAATGTAAACTTCTCCGCTTTACCCGCTCCCGATCACCCATCACTTTCAATTACACATTACACAACCAACCACTAGAATCAGTTCCTTCATACAAATATCTTGGCGTCCACCTCTCCACCAACCTAAGATTCAACACCCACATTCATCACATACAAAGTCAGGCAAACCGCACACTAGGGTTCTTGAGGAGGAATTTACACAATTGTACACGAGACATCAAACACATAGCTTATAACACCCTTGTTCGCCCAACACTGGAGTACTGCGCCGCAGTATGGGATCCATACACTCAATCTAACATTAACACACTTGAACAAATTAACACAAAAGCAGCCAGGTTCATCACACACAATTACACGCAAACCCCAGGCATCACAACCCGTATCAAAAATCAAATAAGCATGGAAACCCTTAACCCACGAAGACTCAGGCACAGACTCACAGTAATGTATAAAATCACACACAATTATATTGACATTAAAAAACATGAATACCAACACAACTCAAACACCCGCAACACTCGTAACACACACTCTCATAAGTACCAAACATACCACACTAATACTGACTTCTACAAACACTCATTCTTTCCACGAACCATACGGGATTGGAACAGTCTCCCAGAAGATACAATAAATAGCCCTACACCTAGACACATACAAACACAGAATAAACTAACATTTCGCCCACATCACACACACACCATAAACCCTCCACTTAGCTCCCCCCCCCCCCCCCCATCCTCCACCCTAATACCCTTATATGTGTGATATGCCAAGTCCAGCGCCCTACACATTATCAATCCAGATCGAGATATGCTCAGGCCCAATCCCCACTGTTCCTATTTTTATTTTCTGTTTTATTCTATTTTATTATTTTGTTTTCCTTTTTTCTTGGGGGTGGCCGACTCAAGACAGAGCCAGAACAGGGAAAACACAAACACAACATAAAAACCGTACAAACTCACACACATCTATTTCCAGGCCACTCATGCAAAATCCTGGACCCCTATATCTTGCTGTAGAGCAAGTGATCTATACTGAAAGTGAATAGTGTGTGTGTGTGTGTGTGTGTGTATGCTGTGTGTGTATGTGTGTGTGTGTGTGTGTGTGTGTGTGTATGTAGTGAAGGTGTATATATGTCCGGGTTGGCTACAGAATAGTGTGTGTGTGTGTGTGTGTGTGTATGTGTGTGTGTGTGTGTGTGCTGTGTGTGTATGTGTGTGTGTGTGTGTGTGCTGTGTGTGTATGTGTGTGTGTGTGTGTGTGTGTGTGTGTATGTGTATGTAGTGAAGGTGTATATATGTCCGGGTTGGCTACAGAATAGTGTGTGTGTGTGTGTGTGTATGTGTGTGTGTGTGTATGTGTGTGTGTGTGTGTGTGTGTGTGTATGTAGTGAAGGTGTATGTATGTCCGGGTTGGCTACAGAATAGTGTGTGTGTGTGTGTGTGTGTGTGTGTGTGTATGTAGTGAAGGTGTATGTATGTCCAGGTTGGCTACAGAATAGTGTATGTGTGTGTGTGTGTGTGTATGTAGTGAAGGTGTATGTATGTCCGGGTTGGCTACAGAATAGTGTATGTATGTGTGTGTGTGTGTGTGTGTGTGTGTGTGTGTGTGTGTGTGTGTGTGTAGTGAAGGTGTATGTATGTCCGGGTTGGCTACAGAATAATGTGGCTGGTTGGTAAGGGGATAGGCCAACTCTTACTTTCTACCAGGATGTGTGTAGGTATATATATGTGTGTGTGTGTGTGTGTGTGTGTGTGTGTAGGTATATATGTGTGTGTGTGTGTGTGTGTGTGTGTGTGTGTGTGTGTGTGTGTGTGTGTGTGAAAAGACAAGCCAACTCTCACTTTCTACCAGGATGTGTGTAGGTATATATATATATATATATATATATATATATGTGTGTGTGTGTGTGTGTGTGTGTGAAAAGACATGCCAACTCTCACTTTCTACCAGGATGTGTGTAGGTATATATATATATATGTGTGTGTGTGTGTGTGTGTGTTACTCAGTTACTTGTTCGTCAAGGGGAATCCACGCAATGCGAGCTAAGCTCATTATTATCGCGCCTCCTTAACTGGGAATGTATTGCGTGAAATGCATGTTAAGTGTTTTATGTACTGCTGGAATGGCTGTGGATGTGTGTGTAGTCTGTATTTAGCCAATTGGCGACATCGGAAACGAAGGCTTAGGGTGGATCTGTATGGTACCATTCTCACTATAGACGGTACCGTCTCGCCCGAAGGCTTAGGTAGCCATCAGCTTAGGTGAACCATATGATACCCATCTCGCCTTGTACCATTTTTGCCAACCCCAGATTGGACGTCACAACGTCGTCCACTTATTCCAGGTACCTATTTACAGCTAGGTGAACTGAGGCTAACACATGAAAGGAGACAAGCCCAATTTGTCTCCGCCCGGCCGGGGATTGAACCCTCGACCCCTCGTGTGTGAGGCGAGAGCTCTACCTACTAGGCTACGGGCTGTGTGTGTGTGTGTGTGTGTGTGTGTGTGTGTGTATATATGTGCATCTATTTAGTTGTATGTGCTAAACATATTAAATTGCATTCCAAAACTTTATATGCAGACCTGAAGATATTTGACAGAGAATCCGCCTTAACTGGTGATTGGCTGGTATGTGTGTATGTGTGTGTGTGTGTGTGTGTGTGTGTGTGTGTGAGAGAGAGAGAGAGAGTGTGTGCGTGTGTGTGTGAGTGTGTGAGAGAAAGAGAGAGAGAGAGAGAGTGTGGGTATGTGTGTATGTGTGTGTGTGTGTGCTCCAAGGAAGAAGTGATTTAATTTAGGAGGCGATCAGGAGACTTTTACGAAATTTGGTGGACAGATAGGATATGCACCAAGGATGAAGTGATTCAATTTAGGAAGCGATCCGGATCATATCCTGGAATCCAGATCCAAAAGAGAATTGAGCCCTATGATTAAGGAACACCCCGTTCTTAACCCCTTCAGTACCAGGGACGTCCTTTTCATCGTCTTCTGGCTACTATTAGACGATTTTATTCAGCTTAGGAAAGACCTCTAGCCATATTAAGGCTTCAAACTAGCCCAACCAACCCTTTCAACTACCACAGATCCTTCCTAAGCTGCATAATATCGTCTAAAAACAGCTAGAAGATAATATGGCACACGTCGCTGGTACTGAAAGGGTTAACATTAATCATCCATTACAAACCCCAATGCACTTGAATAAACTAACGAAAGCATATGGTCCTCCCGGGCTTCGAACTCGGGACACCACACCTAGAACATAAGCATCTAAACCATTACACCACCAACACAGTTATCAATAGTAAAGAACCAGTCAGCGCTATAGGCGGAGGAATGCGCTCTACTGTGTGACCCTTGATAGCGTAATGCATAAGTGCGAGGAATTTCGGTGTCCTAGGTTCGAGTCCTTGGAGTGCCACATGTATTTGTTGATTTCATTAATTGAGTTTAGAAGTGAAGTTGGTTGGTGAAAAAATATATAATATATGTTACACCTGGCTCAAAATTCTACCTCGCACTCTCATGTATACTGTGTTGGTGGTGTAATGGTTTAGATGCTTATGTTCTGGGTGTGGTGTCCTGAGTTCGAATCCCGAGAGGACCATATGCTTTGGTTAGTTTATTCAAGTGCATTGGGGTTTGTAATTGATGATTAATGTTAAGAACGAGGTGTTATTTAATATATACTTACTGGGTGATAGATAGATACATAGGTAGATAGATAGAGAGATAGATATAGTTAGAGAGAGAGAGAGAGAGAGAGAGAGAGAGAGAGAGAGAGAGAGAGAGAGAGAGAGAGAGAGAGAGAGAGAGAGAGAGATAGAGAGAGCCGTCGTCTCTTACAGAAAGTGAAATAGGCGAGGCTGATTCAAGATATCCCAAAGGTCATTGCCCCCCCTCACGACCCCGAGAGAGACCCTAAATGTACACATTATTCTCGAAGGGGGGATCTAATGGATGATTTTTGTTTGTTTAATTTTGATGGAGGTCTAAGGAGGAAAGTAAAACAATAATTAATGATTGAAAAAAATCTACCAAAATAGCGTATCATCCCCCTTAATGCTGATACATACATATTCCAAGCTGTTTCGGGTAGAATTGAACCTTCTTAATAATGTGTTTACTTATCTATCTCTTGCCTGACGCCGTGATCCCATAAGAGGTGGCCACGAACAAAACGCCCCCATGCACCTCTGTCCACAGTCGACGCCCCTCCTCCCAACAAGCACCGCCTTCATCCATATACTTCTTCACTCCATATTTCCACCTCTCTTTCGGTTTACCTCTCCCTCTCTGTCCTTCCACCTTGCTCTCGTACACCCTCTTAGTCATTCTCTGGCTTCCCATACGTTCCATATGGCCGAACCATCTCAAAGTGTTCCTTTTCACACTTTCCAGCACATCTACCTCCACACCACACCTCCCTCTTACTTCCTCATTCGTCTGTCTATCCCTCCATGTAACTCCGCACACACTTCTCAAGTAACTCATTTCCACCCCTCGCACTCTTGGTCTGAGTCTTTCCACCAACGTCCATGCTTCGCTTCCGTAAGTCAGTGTCGGGATTACCACACTGTCATGCAAGGACTTCTTCACTTCCATGCTGACCACCCTATTTCTTGTTACTGCTTTCAGCGTTCCTACTAAAACCCTCTTCCGCACTTCTTCATCCATACTCCCAGCTTTACTCATTACACACTGCCCAGATACTTAAATGAGCTGACAATCTCCATAGCCTGACCGTTCAACTTCACCTCACACTCTGTTGCTTCACCGCTTTCGAAGACCATAACCTTGCTCTTCCCCGCATTTACCTTCAGATTCCGTTTTTCGCACACTGTTCCAAACACATTTACCAGACCCTGCAATTCCCATTCATTATCGCTCATCAGAACTGTATCATCAGCAAACAGCAGTACAGCTGGTAGCTTCAAATTCCACCCACCACCTCCCCTCCCCTTCACCGCTCCTAGTCCAGCCGGCCCCTTTCTAACTTTAGCTCCCCAATCCACCTTTCTAACTTTTCCCAGCCACCCAACTCCCTCCCTCCCTCCCTTACCTCCAGCCAACGACCTTGCCCCGTCTGTTGGTCACCACCCGGACACCACCTCCACCTCCACCACCACCAGTGCCCAGCTCTCTCCACCACCACCACCACCACCTCCACTGCCTAGCTCTCTCCACCACCACCACTGCCTAGCTCTCTCCTACACCACCACCACCACCACTCCCGGATACCCTCACATACTCTCTGAGGGGAAAGGAAAGGCTGTGGAGGAGGAGGAGGAATACAAAGGAGAACAAACTGCAACAGACCTATATTGGTCCTTACGGGAGGAGGAGGAAGTGTAAGAATTATAAAGGCTTCATATAATCCTGGCCACTTGTACCGCTTACCTTTCTAATAATAATCGGTCTTGTTCTTCTCCACTTTGAGCCCGAGTGGTCCAGGAGAATTGGCTGGGTTCACTTAATTAAGGGGAGATGGGTCGTTTTTCGGGACCCCTTTGTGCTTAGCCGACTGGATACAACCCATAGAGAAAAAAAAGCGGGTCACCCCCCTTAAAAACTTCCAGAGTAGAGTTGCCTGGGGGAAAAAATGCTGGAAAAACTCTCTGGTGTGAATCTCCTTGTAGGCCGAGCTATTCCGCGCCCCAAAAGAAACCGTCTGAAAGCCAGAGAAAAGCGGCGAACAGGATGTGTCTGGCCGAACCATACTTTCACTTTCGCTCTCCCTCGCACATAGCTACTGTACATACACACACACACACACATACATACATAGCTATACCCACACACACAACACACACATTGAGTTGTAAGTATCGATATCCCTTCCTGTACCAGCGACGTCTATTATATTTTATTCTAGCTATATTTAGACGATATTATACAGCCTAGGAAGAATATGTGGTAGTTATAAGGGTTAATTGAGATAGTTTGAAGCCTTATAATTGCTAGAAATCCTTCCTAAGGTGAATATAATCATGTAATAGTTGCCAGAATATAACGAAAAGGACGTCACCGGTAGGCTACAGTAGGGGATATCTAGACCAATCACCAGCTATTATACGGTTATAATGCATTTATAAATACATACAATGAAAGTCAACAAACTTTCTATCCATCAGGTACCTAAAGTATTACTGTATTTGTGTCTACTATTGATATTTATGGTTGCAACTTCCCTATAGCCTGAAACTCACAAGTGGCCAATTAGCATGTACATTTTTAACACCCGTCGCGTTAGTGAGAGGCAGGTTAATTGATGCAGTCATTAGTATTCTTCGTTTTCTTTCTCATCCTTATCCTCGCCTTAGTCTACTTATTCTTGTTAACCCTCTCCGACATATGACGCGATTTTGAGCCTATTGGTATTGGGGATACTTTAAAGCCTTTATTACCATCAGGGGTATTTAGAAACCTTTAGTTTAGTTACTTCAACCTCTGCAGTTGTCTTTGAGTTAGCTGTGAGCAGAAAACTAATTTTGGAGAGGTAATTATAAGAGTGAGAGAACTCTATTTCTTATTGCTAATCTGGCAACCTCTGCGTCATATGTGCGTGAAAGGGTTAATGGTTTTGGATCAGCAGTAGTTAAGTAACAACCCGTTCTTAACATTAATCATCAATTACAAGCCCCAATGCACTTGAATAAACTAATGAAAGCATAATTATGGCCCCCCCGGGATTCGAACTCAGGACACCACACCCACCACAACATATGCATCTAAACCATTACACCATTGAGTATTGTTCACATGTGTGGGGAGGTTCCTCTCACACCGCTCTCCTAGACAAAGTTGAAAGGAAGGCCTTTCGTATCATTAACTCCCGTCCACTCACCAACTCTCTGCAATCTCTCTCTCTCCGCCGCAATGTTGCATCTCTCTCGCTATTCTATCGCTACTATAATAATCAGTGTTCCTCAGAGCTATCCCAGTGCATACCACCTCCTTTACGTAGGACACGTGGTACCCGTCTTGCAACTCAATCCCACCCCTACTCTGTGCAACTCTCCAACCCAAGAGTGAAACGTTACTCTCAAACTTTCTTCTACTCAACATCTGAGCTCTGGAACTCTCTCCCAGAATCAGTCTTTCCCTCTTCCTATGACTTAAATTGCTTCAAACTCCGTGTGTCCAGGCATTTTGACTCGAACGTCCCTTGATTTTGGCCCTGTCACTCTTTCAACTATGGGGGAGGCACTCGCTATAGGCAGTTATGCCTTTTGCCTCCCTCAATCACATAGAAAAAAAAAAAAAAAAAAAAAAAAAACACCAACACAGCTCTCAGGAAGGGCGGGGGGTTATCAACAAAGATCTCTACATTGGCATTGCAGGACAAGTTGGCGTAATTGCAAAGGACCCCCATTTGACAACTTCCTAAAATTACATAATTTCAGATTTCCCATATATGGCAACATGACATTGCCCCAATTTCAAAGCTGTTGTATATGTCAACTTACCAAACTATTCATAATATAAAAGTAAATGCTCTTACTTTATTTAGGTTTTAAGTTTGGCTATTCTAACTAACTATAGGTAACGCCAACCAACTTGACAATAATCTGGACCCCTTAACTTCTTATAACTCAACACGAATGAAAGCAATTGGGCTGACATTTCTATCATTTGGGAAGAGTTCACCAGGAAATAGGTGTTGAAATTTACAGCCAGTTTGCTCAAGGTCCTTTTGAGTTACGAAGAGGTCAGGGATCGAGATAATTGTCAAGTTCGTTGGCGCTACCTATAACTAACAATTACCAACGTTGTGATAAGCACACACACACACACACACACACACACAATACACACATACAGGGCAGGGGTAAACAATATGGCTGACAATGAAAATAATTATGACAAGATTATATGATCCGTAGAATGTGAAAGTAGGAATAAAAATAGCCGTGGTGGTGGAGGAGGTGAAGGTGGGAGAAGAAGAAGAAGAAGGGTTCTAAATATAGCTACCCCCTTAAAAATATAACCAATTAAGGGGAGATTTACCGTATTTCTGGTCCCCCTTCTTCCTCATGCTTAGCCCCATTAGTTTTCAGATGTTATGACGTTCGGCCCATTTCGTTGTCAATTTTAAGACCTTTCGTGCCATTTAGGTGTCGATTTTTTCCTGGCTTATAGGCTACTGTAGATCCTTATAACCATATGGGGTCTGGGGAAAGGAGAGGGGTGCTATGTGTATGTGTGTGTATGTGTTTGTGTGTATGTGTTTGTGTGTGTGTGTGTGTGTGTATATGTGTGTGGGTCTAAATATAGCTTATACTGTAGATCCTTATAGCCTGATGGGGTCTGGGGAAAGGAGAGGGGTCCTATGTGTGTGTATGTGTTTGTGTGTGTGTGTGTATGTGTTTGTGTTTGTGTGTGTGTGTGTGTGTGTGTGTGAAGGTGGGGTCTAAATATAGCTTATACTGTAGTGTAGTGGAGTATATGTGGAGTTAGGGGTGCTACTGTGTGTGTGTGTGTGTGTATTAGAACGACCAAACCAACATATATACCAGATAAAATGGCCCCGAGTGATAAAATGTGAAAGAGGTGGTGGTGATACGACTAACAATATACTGTATACAGTTTGTGAAAGTAGTTATATAAATAGGTCTATTGTGACTAGGTCATGGCTAAGGAGGGGGGGGGGGGGGGCACACGAACGATTTTATTTGCAATTGACCACTTGCGAGTTTCAGGCTATAAGGAAGTTGGAGCCGTGAACATCGATATTAGACAGAAATGCAATAATAAAGTAGGTTTCTGATGGATAAAAAGTATGTAGAATTTGGTTTTATGTATTTATAAATGTACTACGACCGTATTTTAGCTGATAATTCTGGTAAATATCGATGTCGACAGCTCCAACTTCCTTATAGAACGAAACTCGCAAGTCGGCAATTGACAGACATTAATACAGCACAGAACACGATGAAAAGGACGTCCCTGGTACTGAATGGGTTAAGAACGGGGTGTTCCTTAAACATAGGACTCAATATTATTTTGGATCTGAGTTGTGATCCGGATCGCTTCCTAAATTGGAATACTTCACCCTTGGTGCAATTGACAGACATTAATACAGCACAGAGCGAGCCAAACATAATGACAGCTGAGACATGACTTATTAGCGCGACTGTACATGCTTAGATTACTATCCAGTATTCGAGAATGGGTAATATATCGTAGGCTTGTGCATATACCTTTAACTGTCTTGATAGCGTAATGGTTAGTGCGCGGAATTATATCGATGATAACGGATCCAACTTCCTCGGAAGTGGCTAAATGCGTTGAAGCTAACGGGAGAAATAATATGCTCATGTGTGTGAAAGTACAGGTATATAATTAGCGGGGGGGGGGGGGGGGACTTATGCCTATATATATATATATATATATATATATATATATATATACATGTAAATATTTAGATGTTCTTAGGTAGCTAAAAGATAGATGTAGTGTAGGGGACATACGTAGTGCAGGGGATATAGGTTATAATGAGAGATGTAGTGTAGGGCATAAAGGTGTAAAACAACAAATAGGGGTGTAGGGAAAAAGGAGTCTGCCTCGTATGGGCCTATAAGCTTGCTGCAGATTTCCATTTTTCTTATGTTCTTATATAATTAGAACACGGATTATGAAACAGAAGGTGGCCATAGAAAATTAACCCTTTCTGTAGCGTCGACATTCTATTTATTTTATTATGGCTACTACTAATCGATTTTATTCAGTTTAGGAAGGATCTTTAGCAATTATATAGCGATGAGGTTAATAGTGATGATGGTGATAGTGATGATAATGGTGGTAGAAATTTGGCTGAGCTTGCCAGTTCGGCGAACCCGGATTTTGCGAAAGCGACGTATAACTTTCTCTATCTTTCTCTCTGTCTCAAGCCTTACCCACCCACCTATCCTCTGCCTACCCACCCAACTATCCTCTTCCTATACACCCACCTATCCTATGCCTATCCAACCACCTATCCCGTCTATCCACCCACCTATCCTCTGCCTATCCACCCACCTACCCCCTGCCTATCCCGTCTATCCACCCACCTATCCCCTGACTATCCACCCACCTATCCTCTGCCTACCCACCCAACTATCCTCTTCCTATACACCCACCTATCCTATGCCTATCCAACCACCTATCCCGTCTATCCACCCACCTATCCTCTGCCTATCCACCCACCTACCCCCTGCCTATCCACCCCCTATCCCGTCTATCCACCCACCTATCCTCTGCCTTCCTACCCATCTATCCCCTGCTTATCCACCCACCTATCCTATGCCTATCCACCCACCTACCCTCTGACTATCCACCCATCTATCCCCTGCCTATCCACCCACATATCCTCTGCCTATCCACTCACCTACCCTATGCCTATCCACCCACCTATCCTCTGCATATCCATCCACCCACCTATCCTCTGCCTATCCACCCACCTACCCTAAGCCTATCCTGATTATACATCCACCTATCCTGTCTATCCACCCACCCACCTACCCTATGCCTATCCATCCATCTAGCCCCTGCCTATCCATCCACCTACCCCCCCACCTATCCTCTGCCTATCCACCCATCTATGATCTGCCTATCCACCCATCTATCCTCTGCCTATCCAGCCACCTATCCTCTGCCTACCTATCTTTCTACTGTGTTAAGATGGGTAAAGCATCAGGGAGCTAGGATTCCTCCTCTTGTAATATTCACCTACTTGTCGAGACAGAGAAATGGGCAAGGGAACGCAAAATTGGTGCTGGACCTTAAGAATTGAAATTTTAAATGCGTTTCTGTTCGGGCTCTGTCTCGAGTCGGCCACCCCCAGCTAATGGGGTATTGTGCCTGATGAAATATATACATTATCCTTCAACACATTATATTTTCTTTTAATTATACAAATCTTACTCAACAAAAGGGACATTCAACATTAAAACAATTTAAATGAGAATATACATATATTTGTAAAATACCAATAAAACCTTATATAAATCATTATAGTAATGGTTCATTCCTCATACTAATAATTCAGTGTAGTATGATGTAAGGCAATATAAGTAAACCCCCCCCCGGCCTTAACACCAATCATCAATCACAAACCCCAATGCACTTGAATAAACCAATGAAAGCATATTCTTAGTTTCTTACAGTAGATCCGCTGGAAAAAGGCAAACTATGCCTGTGTATCCAGCTCAGTACCAGTACTTGCACTGCTGCGGTCGTTCACGGTGTTGGCGGCGGCGGTAGCAGACGCAACATTTTTACTATTCTGTATTTTTGTTTTATAATCAAACTTCAAATCTTGTCTTCCCCATGCTTATCAAGATTACTTTCAAACTCCCTTATTGATTCGGAATCGACTACATACTGGGGCAGTGCGTTCCACTAATTTACCACTCTATCACAAAATGAGTTCTTTGCCTTCTCAAGCCTATTTCTTTCTTTGTAAATTTTCTTAGAGTGTCCTCTCGTTCTTGTTCCCTCCCGCATCAAGAAGATACCTTCACACACATCCTCATCGTACTTTCCTGACACTATCTTAAAAGTCTCTATCATATCCCCTCTCTTTCTCCTATATGCCAGTGTCGGAAGCCCCAGTGTCCTCAACCTCTGCTCATAGCCCGCGTTCTTCAACGTTGGTACCAGCTAGCTCTCCTCTGCACTTTCTCCACTGCTTCTATATCCTTTACCATATATGGAGCCCACACCTGGTTCGCATATTCCAGGTGCGGCCTAACCAGCGCTGTATAGAGATTCCTGAAGATTTCTTCGTCAACGTGACACAAATGTTCTCCTTATCAGCCCTACAATTCTATTGGCTTTGTTTATCTTTTCCGCTAAATGTTCTGAGAAATTTAACTTATTGTCTATCACTACTCCTATATCCTTTTCTGCATTCACTTCCTCCATCACTTCATACATACTGTATCCTACCTTGTCTATCTTGCTGGTCCCAATCCGCATGTACTTGCATTTTTTTGGATGAAAAGGCATTAACCAATGCTCAGACCATCCCTTCATGCCCTCCACATCTCCTTGAAGCAAACTCATATCTTCCTTTACTCCTCACTCTTCTATACAGCTTAGTGTCATCCGCATACAGGTATACCTCACTTCCATTAGTTATAACTTCAGGTAAGTCGTTGATAAATATAACGAACAGCAGTGGTCCCAACACAGATCCCTGAGGTACCCCACTTGTAATTTCCCTCCACCCCGAGCCTATTCCATTCACCAGTACCCTCTGTCTCCGATCTTTCAGGAAGGCTTCTATCCATTTCACACATTTCTCCCCTATATTATAGCTTCTAACTTTCTCTATTAACCTTTTATGTGGGACCTTATCGAAGGCCTTCATAAAATCGCAATATACCACGTCTATTACATCACCATCTTCTAGAATTTGCATCCAATCATCTACCACCTTAATTAGCTGTAGTACCGTCGACCTCCCCGGCAAGAATCCGAACTGTCTCCCACTAAAAAGTTGGTTTGACTTCATATGATCCATTATTCCTTCTCTAATTACCGTTTCCATTAGTTTACACACAACACTTGTCAAACTGACTGGTCTACAATTCCCTGGGTCATTTCTCTTTCCCTTCTTAAATATAGCTGTTATGTTCGCCTCTCTCCAGTCCATCGGGATTTGTCCTGTATTAAACGATACCTCAAATAACATTTTCAATGGCTCTACTAACATCTCACCTCCTTCCTTTATGATTCTTGGGTGTATCCCATCCGGTCCCGGTGACTTACTTCTGTTCATTTTTTCTATAGCCCTTCTTATTCTAGCATGGAAAAACTCTATTAGTTCTAGTGCCGGTGCCTGTTTGATGGGAATAGTAGGCACTGCATCATCCGACTCCATGTTAGTACCCCCAGGCTACCCTGTCCCGCTGGAGTAGTACAATTTGCCCAGTTGATCCTTGGCAAATTGAAATCTCCAATAATTTTTTTATATTTGTTCTCTCTATTATCTATTTCCTCCCCTGCTATTATTTGGGCTTCTATATATAGAGGCAATTAGAATTGATCCTCTTGCACATTTTACTTCAATACACAAATACTCACAATACTGCTGTCTCATATCCACCTCATTAACCTTGAGCTCTTTTCTTACATAAATAAACAGTCCTCTTCCGACCTCTGCTCAAATAGCATTTCTTTCATATAACTCAAAACCCTCCAAACTATATTCCACCAGTTCCCTTTCAATTTTAGCATTTTTTGGTCTTACTTCCTGTAGGGCTATGACATAATTGAGGACAAGGGGCGAATGCGCCAATACCTTACTTTCGAGTTATGAGTGTTTAAAGTCTGGAATAGGTGGCATACATAGAATATTACAGAATAGCATGTTATTATATACCATTAGAATCCTCTGGAAGAGACAAATTGATAGAAAAAAAAAAAAAAAAAAAAAAACGCACAATAGAAATTGATTTTTTTTTTTCAGCCTATAGTAATTATTGTTCAATCTGCTTGAAATTTAATCCTGTATTAGATGTCCATGAAACTAAGATACTATTAAATTTTCAGCCAAAAAAACGCGCAAACGCGCATGTGATTGGCCGGGAGGCGGGCCTTTAACTCGGGAAATGCTAGCCGGCCGCTCATTGGCTTGAGCGCGCGGGAACATTCGCCCCTCCACCTCCTACAATCCATACCTCCTCCGCCGCTACACAAGGTCGAAACAAGGGATTTAGAACCTAGGGTACTGAGCCCGCATGGGTGGGAATCGCAAAACGCTCTTCACCACGTGATTTTCAGTGCTTCCATCTATCGGGAACCAGTCCTAACTCAATTTTGCTCATGGTGGCGCATTCGCCCCTTGTCCTCCAGGGTCCTCATATGGTCCTCCCAGGATTCTAACTCGGGACACCAAACCCAGAACACATGAATCATCCCCAAGTCAGTAATGTTACTATAGTCTATTCAATATAATTAGGCCAAAATCATGACCCCCTTTCCTCTTACTACTCAAAATGGGCTAAACCAAATGGGCTGTAAATTTCCATACTTATTTTCTACTCTTCCCAAATTTTATCAATAACACATCAATTGCTCTAACCCTTTTTGAGTTATAGAGTTATAGAGGTTTTATGTATTTTCTTTCATAATATTGTTTTTTGCTAAATATTCACTGTTATTTCCACAGTATTTGTTATAAGTTTGTTTGTCTTTATATTGAGCGATTTCTATATTTTGTTGACAAGTTTCACATTTTAATTTTCTTTTTCCATTTCAATGTTAAGAAAAAAACTCATTGAAGGTAAATATATGGCCAGTGTGGTGTAGTGGTTAGCACGAGTTCCTGTTGATCACAAGGTCCAGGGTTCGAATCCCGGGTGGGTTGTATAAGGTTTTTCTCAAGTGGCATTACTTGATATTAAGATTAGTAATATATATAGGTAAGGAGCTGGCATAAAAATGTAAAAATATTATGGAAGGGGCAACCTACCGAGGCAGGAAGCGGCCAACAGGTAAAGAAGCCGGCAAGGAACATGAGCTATGTACTAATTTAAGCCTCTCTGGGTGCTTAATTGCATTAATTTAACCCCTCTGAAGTGGACATAGGTTGATTTAGATGATAATTTGAAGTTAGGACAGCCTAGAATTGGTTTTCAATGCATTGTAAACCGTATATTTGACCATTTGTACACATATTTAGCTCTATATAGAGTGACTCTCGTTTATACGTAGGCAAATTTCAAAAGACTCATGATTTTGGGATAAAAGGGAGTTTACTGTATCATGTAGGTATATTTAAATGTAAAACTTGCAAAACAAAGAAACCAACATCTGGAACGGCACAACATAAAGACGAAACAACTTATCAACATCACCTTATCCGTACGCCTGACCGGGGACTGGCCCATATTGTTCCGTACGTTGGTCCGGAATTATTTTCTTTGTGTCGGTGTAAAGCCAGTCCCACACGAGCGCTTTTTCCCTCAACACTGGTCTGGCAGCTTATGAGGTCAACATTTACAATATTTTGGTTACCTAAATTCATCTATCACCAGTCTAGTTCCCGATACCAGTGCAAAGTATTCCAGAAATGTTGCCAGAAATTTTTTGATCATTGAATGTTGACTATAAATGCTCTCGTGTGATACCGGCTTTACTTTGTTTACATTTTAGAGTTGCTTACTATACACAGTTTCAGCGACTCTTGAGAAAATAACAACCCACCTATAGGTCAATAATTCCAGTTGATTGGCTCTTACCAATGTTTCGTCTTGTAGTAATTATTTATAACAAAGGTTGTTGTTGTTGTTGTTGCTGTTCCCCAGGCTGTCTGGCTGAACAGCCCCAAGGTCCCGAGCAAGGTCAAGGCCATAACTGAGCGCCCCCACAAAACCCTCCCTGCTTACCACTAATAAAGCCCGGGTGACCAAAGCTACTCAAAGGCGGGGAGCTGAGGAGGGCGTGGAAACGCCCAGGAAACCAAAGCCCCACTCAAGGCCCTGTGCCCCTCAGCAATTATGAAGGGAAAGTCGAGGGGCAAAGGAAAAATATGACGCTTTGGCTCCTAACCCTATAACAAAGGTTTAAATAATCACGGTGGCACAAGTTAATCAGCTGGAACTATTGCCATATAAGTGGGCCAAATTTTCTCAGAGTAGCTGAAATGCATATAAAGCTTTACCACTTGGAATATAACAAATTTCTCAGAGTAGCTGAAATGCATATAAAGCTTTACCACTTGGAATAAAAAAATATCTCAGAGTAGCTGAAATGCATATAAAGCTTTACCACTTGAAATATAAAAATTGTACTAGTGTATTAAATTTGAGCAAGAAGTATAAAATAAGTAACATTATACTCAACTATTGCCACTACTTCCTGATCATTCCAGGTATTACATGGTTATATCTCAACTTACAGAACTACAGGCACTTAGAATCTATTATTTATGTCAAAATAAACCATTTTGAATAATTATTATATATACTCAACAAGTCAGTATTCTACAATAAACAATCTTCATAGTCTAATTATCGTTTTATATATCTTAAAGTAGTTTAAAAGAGATAAAATGGGTTTCAGATAATAATGTAAAAAAAAAAAAAAATTGACTGAAATCTCTCGGACAAGAGGGGTACCTCTCTTGTCTCAGTGGGAGAGTGCTATACAGTAGTCTATTTTTTTCCCAGCTGATGGTAAATTGAATCCCTTAATAGCCGATTTCTCGATACTTAATGGACAAATATGAAACTACTATAGTTGTGTGTCGTATTAATGCCAAGTTTTCATAATTAGCATCATATTTCGCTACAAAATCTACCTTATATCTGAGTAACAAAGTTAGAAACATGACAATTTACCCTCAGCTGGATTTTTGTTTACTATAGTCTACTGTATATATACCCTGTTCCAAGTAGGTAGGATTGAAACCTTGAACCCTAACCTCTGTAACTCAAAAAGGGCTAGAGCAAATGGGCTGTAACTTTCCACAACCATTCCCTGGCTGACTCGTCCCAAATGGTACAAATATTAGCTTGATTACTCTAGTCGTTTGTGAGTTAAATAAGTTCAAGAGTTTTGGCCTACTTATAGTTGTTGTTGTTGTTGTTCCCTAAGCTGCCTGGCCGAACAGCCCCGAGTCCCTGAGGAAGGCCATGGCCGCGATCGGGCTTTCCCACAGAGATCTCATTGAGTGTAGATTGGGTTGTTGGCATAAGTGGTTGTGTGAAATGCAGTCTTCTATGATATGTTTGATGGTATGGGGTGCTGTGTTACATCCCGGGCAGGTGTCGACGACGGAGTCATCCAGTCTCTTCTGATAGCTCAAAAGAGCTGGATGGTGTCTGCATCTCAGCCTGGCTAGGTGAACTCTGTCCTCGCGAGGAAGGGAGGATTCGAAAGGATGGATTTCGGGAGGTCGTGCTTGCAGCTGCATTTGTCTATGAGTGAGTGGATGGATCGGCGAGAGATATGAGTATGGATGTGCTTCTGGAAGTTGGTTTGGGGTGGGCAGGGAGGGAGAGAGGACAGTATTTGTGTGTGATAGCATGTGCTGGATGTTGTTTTGATGTTTCTTGGTGTCTGTGGGTGTGTTGCCATGTAGTGTAGTGGGTGGTTTTGGTTCGTAGAGGCTGCTGCCAGAAATTTGGTGCCTCTCATGTCCAGATGGTCTTTGACTTTGAGGATTTTGGTTTCTTGATGTAGGTGATCTTATAGTAACTGACTGGTCTGGAGTTCAATCCACAAAGGTGAGGGCTGGAATGGTTTGTGGAGACTGATTCAGTATCCAACCCAGAGCAATTAAAAGTTAAAATACGATATCAGAGTACAAAAATATCTTGTTACAACAGTACTTTTATCACAAACAAGAGCGCTTTTCCCCTCAACACTGGTCTGGCAGCTTATGAGGTCAGCATTTAAAATATTTTGTTCACCTCAATTCATCCACCATCAGTCTAGTTTCCGATACCAGTGCCAAATATTCCAGAAATGTTGCCAGGAAAATGCTGACCATCGAATGTTGACTATAAAAGCTCTCGTGTGATACCGGTTTTAAGACCATTTCTCACATGATATACTGTAGTATACCTATTAAACATGTCTGTCTGTTCCATACTACTTCCAACAAACCATTTTTATAATCTAATTGTGCATACAGTAGCCTAAAGTAAATCTTGTACTTTTATTACAAATTTATATTTTATTTCATCTCTTAGTACTATTCTTAAAACTATCAACAGTACTTTATTTCATCTTGTACTGTAGTGCTGTTATTTAAAATATACATATTATTTCTAACCGCATGCAATTCACTTCTAACTGGGTACATTAAATGTACCACATATAAATTCTATTATCACCTTTAAAACAGCCTTCGTGTTTGGTCCCAAGATTTATCTAGAATCTAATTATGATCCCTTCAGCGTGATGACGTCATTTGCGTCCTATTAGGGTTACCATTAGCAGATTTTCTATAGCTTATGTTGTGTTGTCCCAATTCTGGCTTGGTCTTGAGTTGGCCACCCCCAAAAAAAAAATAAAAAAAGGAAAAGAGGGGAAAAGATTTTTTTTTTGTGTGGAAAAGTGGGGATTCGGCCTGAGTATATACAGTAGAATAGAAACGATCTACCACTAAGACTCAACTACACTATCTGAATCATATGGGACCATCATAAACTACATAAAATCGTCTAACGTTTGCAAGATACAGAAACAATAAGTCCACATCGTACTGAAGGGGTTAAGTATAAAAATATTAAAGCCACATCTGTGAAGATTTTACAAATATTTGAAAAATTCAATCTAATAATTCTTTTGACTAGGCCTAATGTCTATCACATCACTGAAGAAATTGACTTACTAGAAGTATCCCAATAATGGTAACAGTACAGTCACCAACATAAATTGACTTACTAGAAGTATCCCAATAATGGTAACAGTACAGTCACCAACATAAATTGACTTACTAGAAGTATCCCAATAATGGTAACAGTACAGTCACCAACATAAATTGACTTACTAGAAGTATCCCAATAATGGTACAGTCACCAACATAAATTGACTTACTAGAAGTATCCCAATAATGGTAACAGTACAGTCACCAACATAAATTGACTTACTAGAAGTATCCTAATAATGGTAACAGTACAGTCACCAACATAAATTGACTTACTAGAAGTATCCCAATAATGGTAACAGTACAGTCACCAACATAAATTGACTTACTAGAAGTATCCCAATAATGGTACAGTACAGTCACCAACATAAATTAGCACCCTATCTATCTATTGCCCGATGTCTTACTCCCCTTAATGAGGGTGGCCACACACAGAATGCCCCCAAGCGGACCTATTCCCTGTAAGAGGGACAACCCGAGCCAGTTTACTGAAGGACTTACAGGTTTGACCACTCCATTTAGGATCAGTCAGACTCCGAAAAAGATTTAAGAAGGAGGATACAAAATGCAGACTGTGTGAAAAAGATACAGAAAACTTAGAACATTTTATCCTGGAATGTGAAGAATATAATGAAATTAGGACAAAAATAACAAGATTACACAGGCCATATATCCAAGACACTGAAAAACTTATAGGAGAGTTACTATTCAAGAAAGAAGGAAACGAAGAGATAAAACAATACTTACATGGATGTTGGAAAAGGAGAGAAAAGAGGATAAAAGAACTTGATGAAAGAACAGAAAATTAAGAACACAGGAAAAATTAGGAGAGCTAAAGTGTCTTAAAAAATTATAAAAAATGTAAAAGAAAGTAAGAAAAGTTCTAATACTAGAACAAAAGAAAAAGAAAAAACAAAGTGACAATATATTTTGGAAAACATGTAAATTTATAGAAAATAAGGACCCCAGTAAGAAGATGAAGAAATAATACATCTACAGTGAAGAAAGAAAACTGGGGAAGGTGTAAGAAGACCAACGAGGGGCCGATACTTAAGGCTATCCCTCAACATCATCATCATCATCATCATCTCCGAGGCCCTCTGTGTATCTTTAGCACCCACTGACAGTTTATATATGGAAATTAAGGGAGCTCAGACATCTTAATAAAACTTTTTTATCTGTTGACAGTAGCCACACTATTTGCCACTATTTGGGTGAACTGTTATTTATGGTACTGGCTGGCTTGGTAGGAAGTTGCCAGCTAGCTCCACATTTAGTGTTTCTTTTCACCGAGCACCTGTTAAGATTACACGCGATTACATACCATTAGTATGGTATATTAATATTTTGTGTCATGCCCCAGCCATGGTTCAAACCCAGGCCAATAGTGCAACACTCCAGCACCCAAACCACTAGACCACTGAGGAGCTTTAAAGTAGTGGCATCATTTGGAATTATATCCCATCCACCACCACCCGCTCCGACTCGTGATCACGTAGCTAGATACCATACACACAAACACAGTCACAAATAAACAAATATAGAATGTATACACTTCAATCATTATAGTATACAATATAAAACCGTTCTAAATTAACAAATATAGAATGTATACATATTATATTAATTATAGTGCAGTATCTGCACTATCTAAGTTATTGATATACACATACAGTACTGTATGTATTATATAAGACTTTAAAAGCCTACATCCACGATAATATAACTCAGAATACTATATAATTTAATGATATATGTATTGTACTAACTCAGAATACTACATAATTTAATGATATATGTATTGTACAAGACTTTTAAAGCCTAAATTAACGTAAATATGACTCAGACTATGTGTACACCATGACGGTTCTGCTTGGAGTTGCCACAAAATACGAGTGATGGTGTGGTTAGCTGTGGCATGGTCAGTAGCGCATCCGCCTGATGATCCAAGGGTCTGCAGTTCGATCCCCCCCATGCCATTGGTAGACGTCAAGCCCCACCAAAGGCCCTGTGCCCCTCAGCCATTATGAAGGGAAAGTTGAGGGGCAATAGTGATTTTGATAAGTTCTTTTGTTTTTACTTTGCGTGGTTCTTGTTTTGCAAGTTAAAATGTAAAACTTGCAAACTAAACAAACCAAAATTGGGACAAGGACAATATACATTAAAACGTGGTGATGTATTCTCCTAATTAGTGTTAGTGTTGTGTCTGGTAGGCCCCTTATTGTAACTGAGGCACAGAAAGGATATTACAAACGGTCATGAGGTAAAAAAGGATGTCTAGTAATCCTTATAACTCCACCAGAAACATAGCGATTTTGATTAGTTCCTTTGCGTTTCTCTTGTGTCGTCCCAGTTTTGGTTTGTTTATTTTGCAAGTTTTACATTATAATTTTTACATACTAGTACATCTAATAGAACCCTGTTATCTAAAGCTATTCCTAATATAAATTCCTATCATGTCAACAAATTAAAGCCTATTCATAGGAAATGCAAGCGTAACTTACAAATTATACCTCAAGTACCACAGGAAACTTAAATGAAGATGAAAGCACCATTTTATAATTTTTACAATTTTTGTTCTGTTCCTCGTTGTCATCTTATGTATAAAAGTGAGATAGTATGAATGTACTGTATTGCGAGTGTTGTTTCTTTTAATTATCAGTTAACTAAGCAGATGAAATAACCATTGCACAAACAACTACACTCGTAATTCAACCATGCGCATAATTTTATTTCAAATTTTATTTTATTAAGCGCTATTTCCACATAGCGATTTTGATTAGTTCCTTTGCGTTTCTCTTGTGTCGTCCCAGTCTTGGTTTGTTTATTTTGCAAGTTTTACATTATAATTTTTAGAAACTACAGTACCCTCGTAATTCAACCATGTGCATGATATTTCTATGTACAAGATCACGTAGAGGAACGGGACTTATGTGGGCAACTGTACATTTTCCAGTATTCATTCCAGACTAAAAACAATTATGATTCTTTACCAGGACTCACTGCAAATCTTCAACAATCACTGCTCCATGCCTCAATTCGGATTGGATGTAGCTGAGAAAGAAGTAGAAAAAAAAAAAATATCAATTAGAGATTTCTTTATAGCACACCCAGTACAGTAGCGCTAATAAGTCATGTCTCGGCTGTCATTATGTTTGGCTCGCTCTGTGCTGTATTAATGTCTGGCAGATGTTGAATAGGGTGGGTAAGTGTAGGAACATGTTTGTATATCTCACTCAAAAAGAAGAAATCATGTGTAAATATTAATGATACCAATTATTGATCAAAACATACTTGGTGCCGAGACATCACTTATTAGGCCGATTGTACTGTACATTCAAACAGTATACAGTACTGTACTGTATTAATATACATTAGGACAAGAGACTGAAACTGCACATATGTGTGGAGCACTCAGTCTTAAAATGTTATGTATGTATGTGTATGTACACACAGTCACGGTGGCCGAGCATGCTTCGCCGCTTTGTACACTGTATTGGGAGCGCTAGCTCTGGTGTTGGGGGTTCGATCCCACGCACCGGCATGGGAAGTTCTCTCAAAAACTTTCCCTGGCCGTAAAGGCTAGTTCTGGACGGACCGTCTCGGGGGACCCACAAAGTCTCCTGCCCACTCAGCCATCCGTATTTGTCTGGATGGCTGAAACGTAAGTCTGATTGTTTAAGTTAGATATCCGGACTCATGTTTCACCCATCCGGATTTTTCTAGATTATATATCTGGACTTTTGGCAGATCCAGAAAGGGTTCTCCCCCAATTAGTCTGGATGGGAGAGCTTTTATTGTAATTGGAATAACTTAAGTGCGGAGGTTGTAGGAGCAAGAAATATCCACAACTTTAAAAGTAAACCGGATAGTCAATAGAAACCGAGACAGGACAACACGAACGCAGCTCAATTCCTGTAAACTACAAATAAGTGAATACAAAACGGTGAATACACACGCACACGCAAATTTAACGCTCGCTCTCTCTCATACACTCTCTCTCTCTCATACACACTCTCTCTCTCTCTCACCTGGCAAGCATGGAGTACTGTTGGACATGGCTTCTGTAAAAGGGAAGCCACTTGGGTGTGAAGATACGCGGGATGTCTGCTTCTCGGAGATACTGCAACACGTACTCCACAAATACTTTCGGCTGTTTCAAAATCACCATGACGCTCAGAACTGTGTGATTCTGAAATTAATACAAATATGTCATGGTGCTGAAGAGGTTAAGGGGAGATAGTTCACTTTTTGGTCAATTTTTGCATGTATTCATTATTTTTCTAGTTTCCTCCCTAGACCTCTATCAAATTAAAAAAAAAACATTCATTAGATCCCCCTTCTAGATTAATTTGTACATTTTTCGGTAGAAAAATGTCCCGGCCTTTGGCCGGGTTCTTCCAACATTACAGGCTCACTATCATTCGCCAGGGAAAAAATCGACACCTAAATAGCACGAAAGGTCTAAATATTGACGAAGAAATGGGGCAAAAGGTCTTAAAATTGACTAAAATCTTACTTCCTCATTCGTCTGTCTATCCCTCCATGTAACTCCACACGCACTTCTCAAGTAACTAATTTCCACCCCTCTCACTCTTGGTCTGAGTTTCTCCACCAACATCCATGCTTCGCTTCCCTAAGTCAGTGTCGGGATTACCACACTGTCATGCAAGGATTTCTTCACTTCCATACTGACTACCCTATTTCTTGTTACTGCTTTCAGCATTCCTTCAACCCTCTTCCCCTGTTGCACCCTCTCCCGCACTTCTTCATCCATAGTCCCATCTTTACTCAGCATACTGCCCAGATACTTAAATGAACTTCCTAATTATAATAATGCAGTTGTTGTTGTTGTTGTTGTTGTTGCTGTTCCCCAGGCTGTCTGGCCGAACAGCCCCAAGGTCCCGAGCAAGGCCAAGGCCATAAACGACCGCCCCCACAGAACTCTCCCTGCTTACCACTAATAAAGTCTAGGTGACCGAAGCCACTCAAAAGCTGGGAGCTGAGGAGGGTGCGGAAACGCCCGGGAAACCAAAGCCCCACCCAAGGCCCTGTGCCCCTCAGCAATGATGAAGGGAAAGTTGAGGGGTAAAGGAAAAAATGTGACGCTTTGGCTCCCAATCTGTCGACATCTAGGTTGGCAGTAGGGAGGTCAATCCACGGAAGAGACGCAGTCACTTGAGATTTAGAAAATATATAAGTAAAATAGTAATCATCTACAGTATATAATACTAACCTGATGATTCATGAGGCTGAGGCTTGAGTGGAAGGTGTTGGAGTTGGAGTTGAAGCAATTAGCACACTGTTGGTTAGCCACTAGTTGATTGCAGCACATGTGTATTGATTGCTGTCTCTTCACACCAGCCATCAGGAGCTCGGTATGATTATTCTGACTCATCTTCTTGCACGCCGCTATCATGAGCATGCTGGTACGAGGAAAAACATCAAAGGTCAGAGTTAATGGTAAAGGAATGCCACTACAGTTAACTCCCTTTTATCTATCAGTGGTGATGTGCTGGTCTATCAGAGTGAGAATTGAGCGATCTCTGCCATACCCATAGCTTACTCTGACTGTTCCTTTTACTTATATATTTTCTAGATCTCCAGTGACGGCGTCTCTTCCGTGGATTGACCACCCAATCTACCAAGATTGGAAGCCAAAGCGTCATATCTTTCCTTTGCCCCTCAACTTTCTCTTCATAATTGCTGAGGGGCACAGGGCCCTGGGTGGGGCTTTGGTTTCCCGGGCGTTTCTGCACCCTCCTCAGCTCGCCCGCCATGGAGTGGCTTCACTCACCCAGTCTTTATTGTGGTCGGCAGGGAGGGTTCTGTGGGGGCGCTCGGTTATGGCCTTGGCCTTGCTCGGGGCCTTGGGGCTGTTGGGCCAGGCAGCTTGGGGAACAACAACAACAAACAATAACTCCCTTTTATCTAAAATTCAAATACAGGTACCCAAAAATTTCAGTTAACCAAAGTTTTTGCTATTCATATTTTTCAATAGTTTTCACATATTTTAGCCTCTCTGGGTGCTTAATTGCCTCAATTCAACCCCTCTGAAGTAGACATCCCATGAATTAGATGAGATAATTTGAAGTTAAAACAGCCTAGAAATGGTTTTAAATACATTGAAAACAGTATATTTGGCCATTTGTACACATACCTGTAATTATCTCTATATAGAGGGATTCTTGTTTATCCGTAAAAATTGCTTATCCAAAATTTCAAAGGACACATGATTTTTGGATAAAAGGAAGTTGACTGTATTAGGATATAACACTTGCATGCAGCGATAATGGAAAGACTGACAGGAGAAAATGGTAAAGGAACGCCACTACAGTATTAGGATATAACACTTGCATGCAGCGATAATGGAAAGACTGACAGGAGAAAATGGTAAAGGAACGCCACTACAGTATTAGGACATAACACTTGCATGCAGCGATAATGGAAAGACTGACAGGAGAAAATGGTAAAGGAACGCCACTACAGTATTAGGATATAACACTTGCATGCAGCGATAATGGAAAGACTGACAGGAGAAAATGGTAAAGGAACGCCACTACAGTATTAGGATATAACACTTGCATGCAGCGATAATGGAAAGACTGACAGGAGAAAATGGTAAAGGAACGCCACTACAGTATTAGGATATAACACTTGCATGCAGCGATAATGGAAAGACTGACAGGAGAAAATGGTAAAGGAACGCCACTACAGTATTAGGACATAACACTTGCATGCAGCGATAATGGAAAGACTGACAGGAGAAAATGGTAAAGGAACGCCACTACAGTATTAGGATATAACACTTGCATGCAGCGATAATGGAAAGACTGACAGGAGAAAATGGTAAAGGAACGCCACTACAGTATTAGGATATAACACTTGCATGCAGCGATAATGGAAAGACTGACAGGAGAAAATGGTAAAGGAACGCCACTACAGTATTAGGATATAACACTTGCATGCAGCGATAATGGAAAGACTGACAGGAGAAAATGGTAAAGGAACGCCACTACAGTATTAGGACATAACACTTGCATGCAGCGATAATGGAAAGACTGACAGGAGAAAATGGTAAAGGAACGCCACTACAGTATTAGGATATAACACTTGCATGCAGCGATAATGGAAAGACTGACAGGAGAAAATGGTAAAGGAACGCCACTACAGTATTAGGATATAACACTTGCATGCAGCGATAATGGAAAGACTGACAGGAGAAAATGGTTAAAGGAACGCCACTACAGTATTAGGATATAACACTTGCATGCAGCGATAATGGAAAGACTGACAGGAGAAAATGGTAAAGGAACGCCACTACAGTATTAGGATATAACACTTGCATGCAGCGATAATGGAAAGACTGACAGGAGAAAATGGTAAAGGAACGCCACTACAGTATTAGGATATAACACTTGCATGCAGCGATAATGGAAAGACTGACAGGAGAAAATGGTAAAGGAACGCCACTACAGTATTAGGACATAACACTTGCATGCAGCGATAATGGAAAGACTGACAGGAGAAAATGGTAAAGGAACGCCACTACAGTATTAGGATATAACACTTGCATGCAGCGATAATGGAAAGACTGACAGGAGAAAATGGTAAAGGAACGCCACTACAGTATTAGGACATAACACTTGCATGCAGCGATAATGGAAAGACTGACAGGAGAAAATGGTAAAGGAACGCCACTACAGTATTAGGATATAACACTTGCATGCAGCGATAATGGAAAGACTGACAGGAGAAAATGGTAAAGGAACGCCACTACAGTATTAGGAATAACACTTGCATGCAGCGATAATGGAAAGACTGACAGGAGAAAATGGTAAAGGAACGCCACTACAGTATTAGGATATAACACTTGCATGCAGCGATAATGGAAAGACTGACAGGAGAAAAATGGTAAAGGAACGCCACTACAGTATTAGGATATAACACTTGCATGCAGCGATAATGGAAAGACTGACAGGAGAAAATGGTAAAGGAACGCCACTACAGTATTAGGATATAACACTTGCATGCAGCGATAATGGAAAGACTGACAGGAGAAAATGGTAAAGGAACGCCACTACAGTATTAGGATATAACACTTGCATGCAGCGATAATGGAAAAACAGACATGAGAGAAAATGGTAAAGGAACGCCACTACAGTATTAGGATATAACACTTGCATGCAGCGATAATGGAAAGACTGACAGGAGAAAATGGTAAAGGAACGCCACTACAGTATTAGGATATAACACTTGCATGCAGCGATAATGGAAAGACTGACAGGAGAAAATGGTAAAGGAACGCCACTACAGTATTAGGATATAACACTTGCATGCAGCGATAATGGAAAGACTGACAGGAGAAAATGGTAAAGGAACGCCACTACAGTATTAGGATATAACACTTGCATGCAGCGATAATGGAAAGACTGACAGGAGAAAATGGTAAAGGAACGCCACTACAGTATTAGGATATAACACTTGCATGCAGCGATAATGGAAAGACTGACAGGAGAAAATGGTAAAGGAACGCCACTACAGTATTAGGATATAACACTTGCATGCAGCGATAATGGAAAGACTGACAGGAGAAAATGGTAAAGGAACGCCACTACAGTATTAGGATATAACACTTGCATGCAGCGATAATGGAAAGACTGACAGGAGAAAATGGTAAAGGAACGCCACTACAGTATTAGGATATAACACTTGCATGCAGCGATAATGGAAAGACTGACAGGAGAAAATGGTAAAGGAACGCCACTACAGTATTAGGATATAACACTTGCATGCAGCGATAATGGAAAGACTGACAGGAGAAATGGTAAAGGAACGCCACTACAGTATTAGGATATAACACTTGCATGCAGCGATAATGGAAAGACTGACAGGAGAAAATGGTAAAGGAACGCCACTACAGTATTAGGATATAACACTTGCATGCAGCGATAATGGAAAGACTGACAGGAGAAAATGGTAAAGGAACGCCACTACAGTATTAGGATATAACACTTGCATGCAGCGATAATGGAAAGACTGACAGGAGAAAATGGTAAAGGAACGCCACTACAGTATTAGGATATAACACTTGCATGCAGCGATAATGGAAAGACTGACAGGAGAAAATGGTAAAGGAACGCCACTACAGTATTAGGATATAACACTTGCATGCAGCGATAATGGAAAGACTGACAGGAGAAAATGGTAAAGGAACGCCACTACAGTATTAGGATATAACACTTGCATGCAGCGATAATGGAAAGACTGACAGGAGAAAATGGTAAAGGAACGCCACTACAGTATTAGGATATAACACTTGCATGCAGCGATAATGGAAAGACTGACAGGAGAAAATGGTAAAGGAACGCCACTACAGTATTAGGATATAACACTTGCATGCAGCGATAATGGAAAGACTGACAGGAGAAAATGGTAAAGGAACGCCACTACAGTATTAGGATATAACACTTGCATGCAGCGATAATGGAAAGACTGACAGGAGAAAATGGTAAAGGAACGCCACTACAGTATTAGGATATAACACTTGCATGCAGCGATAATGGAAAGACTGACAGGAGAAAATGGTAAAGGAACGCCACTACAGTATTAGGATATAACACTTGCATGCAGCGATAATGGAAAGACTGACAGGAGAAAATGGTAAAGGAACGCCACTACAGTATTAGGATATAACACTTGCATGCAGCGATAATGGAAAGACTGACAGGAGAAAATGGTAAAGGAACGCCACTACAGTATTAGGATATAACACTTGCATGCAGCGATAATGGAAAGACTGACAGGAGAAAATGGTAAAGGAACGCCACTACAGTATTAGGATATAACACTTGCATGCAGCGATAATGGAAAGACTGACAGGAGAAAATGGTAAAGGAACGCCACTACAGTATTAGGATATAACACTTGCATGCAGCGATAATGGAAAGACTGACAGGAGAAAATGGTAAAGGAACGCCACTACAGTATTAGGATATAACACTTGCATGCAGCGATAATGGAAAGACTGACAGGAGAAAATGGTAAAGGAACGCCACTACAGTATTAGGATATAACACTTGCATGCAGCGATAATGGAAAGACTGACAGGAGAAAATGGTAAAGGAACGCCACTACAGTATTAGGATATAACACTTGCATGCAGCGATAATGGAAAGACTGACAGGAGAAAATGGTAAAGGAACGCCACTACAGTATTAGGATATAACACTTGCATGCAGCGATAATGGACATGCTGGTATTAGAAAATGGTAAATTAACGCCACCACAATGGGGGCAGGGGGCTAGGAATCCTCCTCCCCTTATAAAATTCTCATACTCAACGGGACAGAGAAAGGGGCGAGGGAACGCGAAAGTGGTACCAGACCATCAGAATAGGAACTTTAAATATTGTTTCTGTTCGGGCTCTGTCTTGTGTTGGCCATCCCCATCAATGGGGTATGTGCCTGAGTATATACATACAGTCATACTATGAGAAATTTGTAAAGGAATGCCAATATTAGGACATAACACTTGCACGCAGCAATCATGGACAGTAATTAATAATAAATATAATCAATATTATTACATAATACATAATCAATAATCAATTGTTGAACAAATGTAAATAGACCATAGACGTGGCCGCAGCTACTGCGTCGCTGCATTCGAACAGTTCTCAGTATTCTAAAATAACAGCCAGTTATATTTCCCACCTCACACAATAACCGCTCATCGCAAGATAACACAGAGTACTGAATCTGGTACTGTATGTGTATAAACTAGGTTAGGCCATTTATTTGCAGAGATACGAGTACAGTATCTGTAAATGACGAAACTCGGGAGTTTACATTATTCTAGGCTCCCAGCCGCCATAATTGAGCTACAGTACAGTACTTATTTTCACCATACAAACTGAACCACTTGGTTTAGAGACTTCTAGTCTTCACCCATTGCAAGATAACAATGAGTATTTCCGCTGAATATATATATATATATATATAACCTAGGTTAGGCATTTTTTGCGAAACCTCTGGTTCCAGCGTTCGCGGGAACGTTTAGCCAAAAAACATTGTAATAGGCCTAGGCCTATTTTTTCTATTTTAACTGCTAGAGAATTCACAGAAATCTCAATATGTAGCCCTGTTTTATATCTGTAGACTGGCATTGAGTAGAGCTCTCTAGGTCAACTGGTTCAGTTGTGATGAATAAAAGAAAGCTTACTGTAGGGTAAGACGGGGTAATTTTGCCGAAAATCGCGTATTTTGACAAATAGAAACTGCCACAAATGGAATTTTTAAATGTTTATCTATACATTCAGCCTTTCTGCTATAGGTGCCCAAAAAATGAAAAAAATATATAATGTTTTGGTCATGCTGCCGAATTTTTGAAAAAAGTCACTCTCGCGGCGAAATTACCCCGCCCGGCGGGGTAATTTCGCCGCGACCTATTTTACGCATCATTTAGCTAGTAAACTAGATAACATTATATGATTAATGGCCAGACAAAACACTAGCACGCAGGTAAAAGCAATGAAAACATTCACAAACCCAAACTGAAACTAAACATGCCAATAGAAAAACGTTGCACGTTGCACGTTGGAGTATGCAGCCGTGGTGTGGTCCCCGCATCTAAAGAAGCATATTCACAAGTTAGAAAGAATCCAGAGAGCAGTTACTAGATTGGTTCCAAGTCTCAGAGAACTGCCATATGAAGGGAGGTTAGACAAATTAAATCTACCGAGTCTAAAAGAGAGGAGACATGATAATGATGTACAAATGCACCCGGGGGCTGGAGAGGCTGGATAGGGAGGATATATTAATTATGGATACAGGAAGTAAAAAGACCTACCTGCAAGAACGATATCAGGAAGTTTAGCTTCCCCTATAGATGTATTGATAAATGGAATGGGCTGGAGGAGGAGGTGGTAGGGGCAAGGAACATCCATATTTTCAAGAAAAAATTGGATGAAAAGTAGACTGAGAGACGGGACAACACGAGCTTAGCTCAACTCCTGTAAACTACAATTAGGTAAATACAATTAGGTAAATACACACACACAACTGAACAGGGCGGGCAGAGATGCAGGTGTGTCACATGTGTAGGTCTATGCGCCTTTGTGTCTATTGCGGGTGTGGATGTGTCTATTGCAGGTGTGGATGTGTCTAGTGTGGGTGTGGAGTTGTGGACATGTAGTGCGGGTGTGGACATGTCTAGTGCGGTTGTGGACGTATTTATTAGGCCTACAGGTGTGGAAGTATTTAGTGCGGGTGTGGACATGTCTCGTGTGGGTGCGGCGTGTAGGTTGCTAGTACAAAGTACCAGGCAGCAGCTGACGGCTACTGCCAACACTGTGTCACACGCAAACATACACACATATAAACCACCCCCACACACACCCGACCATACCGTCAGACGCGCCGCTAGCCCCGGCTCCAGGCCCCGCGAAACTACAAGAAAACCTAAGCCAAACTAGATCTACAACCTAAGCCAAACTATCTATAAAACCTAAACCAAACTTGCTCTACAACCTAAACCAAAACTGCTCTACAACCTAAGCCAAACTGCAGCCGAATCCATGCTATAGTTTCGGAGATATCGGCGTTTGAATGCAAATTATTAGCGCCGCGGAAAAATTACCCCGTCTTACCCTACAGTATATGGAAATAATGCATTGAAAATTTCGCAAAACAACATTATGAAATAACAAACAAGCTTAATGAATATTGTACTTACTGATCTCCATTTTCATCCGGTTTCACAATTTTTCTATCCGGTACCCGGCCCAATTGTCTGAAAATGAAAAATAAACTTTAAAACTCATCACAAACAAACCAATATCTGAAACCGCACAAAATACATTAAAAATATAGATATACAGTATATGCTTCTAATGCCCAGACGCTTTCCTAGTTCTTCATGCTCTATATAAAGTCAAAGAATTATACTGTGTGTGTGTGTGTGTGTGTGTGTGTGTGTGTGTGTGTGTGTGTGTGTGTGTGTGTGTGTGTGTGTGTGTGTGTGTGTGTGTGTGTGTGTATTTACCTATTTGTAGTATACAGGATTTGTAGTGTGTGTGTATTTACCTATTTGTAGTTTACAGGAATTGAGCAGCGCTCGTGTTGTCCTGTCTTAGTTACTTTATAATCAATCCATTTTACTTAGACAAGTATCGTACTGGATATTCCCAGTTCCCAGTATTTTGGACTAACATATCATAACTTATGTTGCCCTATTTCCATATTTACTTTTATCCAACCTAGATTTGAACATGTTAATGTTCCTCGCTCTCACCACCTCCTCCTCCAAGTTGTTCCAAGTCTCTATACTCCTATATGGGAAGCTGAATTTCTTTGTGTCCTTACGACATCTGCCCTTCCTCAGCTTAAACTCGTGCCCTCTTGTCCTTCCATTATCCCTCACGAATAGATCTTCCCTATCTACTCGTTCCAAACTTATTACTCCCTTGAACATCGTTATTAAGTCGCCTCGTTCCCTTCTCTCTTTCAAGGTAGGCAGTTGTAATGTCTTAAGTCTTTCCTCATATGTCAACTCCTTCAATCTTGGGATCATCTTCGTTGCTATCCTTTGGACTTTCTCTAATTTGTTTATATGTTTTTTCAAATGTGGTGACCATATCACTGCTGCATATTCTAATCTTGGTCTTAGCATAGTCATTATCAGTTTTCTTAAAATTTCTTCATCCAAATAGTTAAATGCCACTCTCATATTGGTTATTATTCCATATGCTCCTCCAATGATCATGTTAATATGCTTCTCCGGGGATAGATCATCTTGTATTATCACTCCAAGGTCCTTCTCATGCCGTGTTTTGCCGATTATTTCAATTCCTAATTTGTACTCCCAGCTTGGCCTTATCTCACTTGTTCCCACTTCCAAAACATGACACTTTTCTGCATTGAAACTCATTTTCCAGGTTTGGCTCCATCTGTGCAACTCATCTAGGTCGTTTTGAAGATCCTGACAACTTTCTATACAGGTGACATTCTTCATGATCTTAGCGTCATTCGCAAACATATTCATATGACTATTCAAGTTTTCTGGGATGTCGTTTACATAAAGTAGGAACATTATCGGACCCAACACTGATCCCTGTGGTACTCCGCTCGTCGCACTCCTCCACTGTGAATATTCGTCTCGTATCGTGGTCCTAATTTCTTTTCCTATTAAAAAGTTTTCCATCCATTTTAACATCCTACCATGTACACTTGTTCCATGGCTGTTTAATATGTTTATGGATGGTGTGGTGAGGGAGGTGAAAAGGAGAACTATGGAAAGAGGATTGGGTTTAGTAGGAAAGAATGGTAGAGATTGGGAGTTGAATCAGTTGCTGTTCGCTGATGACACAGCATTGGTGGCGGATTCTGATGAGAAACTGCAGCGGGTAGTCAGAGAGTTTGGTGTGGTTTGTGGAAGGAGGAAACTGAAGGTGAACGTCAATAAAAGTAAAGTAATGGTGTGTAATAGGGGAGAGCATAGGGTGAATCTAGATGTGAGGCTGGATGGGGAAATATTGGAACAAGTAGAGTGTTTTAAATATCTAGGAGGAACGATAAGCAGGAGTGGAGGTATGGAAGTGGAGGTAAAACAGAGAGTGTGTGAAGGAAGGAAGGTTTTCGGAGCAATGGGAAGTATGTGGAAGACGAGAAATCTCTGAGTGAAAGTAAAAAGTGCACTGTATCAAGGAATTGTTGTGCCAACAGTGATGTATGGGGCTGAGACATGGGCTCTGAAGAAAAAGGAGAAAAGAGGGCTGGATGTGATGGAGATGAGCTGCTTGAGGAGTATGTGTGGAGTTACTCGTAGAGACAGATTGAGGAATGAAGAGATACGTAGGAGAGTGGGGCAGCAGGAACATTTGTCAGCCAGAGTGGACAGAAGGGTGCTGAGCTGGTATGGTCATATTGAACGAATGGGAGATGAAAGGCTTACAAAGAGAATATGTGAGTCAGGTACAAGGGGAGATAGAAGGGCAGGAAGACCCCCATTGAGATGGAGAGACTGTGTAAGAAAGGCTTTGGATGATAGAGGAATGACTATAGATCAGGCAGGGGAAGTGGTGGTGGACAGGAGTGAATGGAGAATGCTTGTGAATAGTTGAGTGAACACGTGGTCATTTGGAGTAAGGGGTCGGGCGCAAGTTCGACTAGATAATAGTCCATCAGGCGCCTGGCCCGGGGGGACGATTAATATGAAGGGTGTGCCTGGAAGTGTGGTGGGAGGGCTTGTGGCTTTGGCTCCGCTGCATGTCTGCCTGCCGAGATCGGAACCTCTCCGGGTGGTCAGGGGCCGGGGGAGTGCTGGAGCGACCTTGGTAACCCTGGTCTCTGGGTCTTCTCCTGGGTGACCTGGATGTGTGTGAGTTTGTGTGTTTTATCTGTGTTTATTTTTTGTTTTATGTTGTTTTTGTGTTTTCCCTGTTCTTGCTCTGTCTTGAGTCGGCTACCCCCAAAATGGGGATTGGGCCTGAGCATATAGATAGATAGATAGACCATGTACACCTCCAACAACCTGCAATTTCCACACGATCAGAACCCAGGAGGATTGCCTTGAGCTCCAAGCAGATTTGCAAAAGATCCATGAATGGAGCATCAAATGGAATATGGAGTTCAATGCCGGGAAATGTAAGACTCTAGAAATGGGTAAAAGCAAGTACAGACCTAGAAAAGATTATAAACTAGGAAACGAAGTGATTCCCAAAGCAGAAAAAGAAAAAGACTTGGGGATAGAATTTAGGGATAACATGTCTCCAGAAAGCCACGTAAATAAGATAGTGAGAGAATCACTAGCATTATTGGCAAATATCAGGATGTCTTTCAATTATCTTGATGAAAACACCATGAAACAAATAATAACGGCAATAATAAGACCCAGGATGGAGTATGCATCTGTAGTGTGGTCCCCTCACTTGAAGAAACATATCCACAAAATTGAGAGGGTACAGAGAGCAGCTACGAGGATGATCCCAGGTTTGGAAAATTTGGAGTACCAAGAGAGGCTCGAGAGATTGAATCTACCTACACTGGAACAGAGAAGGAAACGAGGACAGCAAATTCAGATATATAAATGTGTTAGAGGTATTGACAAAATCGACCAAGAAAACTTCATAGAGAGGGATGGAGGTGAGAGGACAAGAGGTCACAGCTACAAACTAAAAGTGCTAAATAGTAAATCTGATCTGAAAAGTAAAAGATTTCCTACCAACTCGATTAGTGGGTGGAACAAATTGCCAGCCGAAGTAGTGTCTGCACCATCAGTGCATAGTTTCAAAGCACGGTATGACAAACATATCTTAGGAGGCGGGAATTAACGAGCATGCTCACTCCCGCAAATACAACTAGTTTAAGTACAACTAGTGTAAGTACAATAACCTTTTGTGAGGCACCCTGTCAAAGGCCTTTTTCAGGTCCAGGTAAACACAGTCAACCCATCCCTCTCTCTCCTGTGTAACATCTACAACTCTGCTATAAAAGCTTAATAAATTAGATACACAAGATCTCCCTTCCCTGAATCCAAACTGTTTCTCGCTAAGCACCCCCTGTCCCTCAATGAAGTGTGTCCACTTTTTCCTTATAATTTTCTCACAAATTTTACAAACAATGCTGGTGAGGGACACCGGTCTGTAGTTAAGCGGATTTTCTCTGTCTCCTCCTTTGTAAATTGGTACTATGTTAGCTCTCTTCCATTCCACTGGCAGGTCTCCCTCATTCAGTGAAGATTTTATGATTTCATAGATTGGTTCCACTAACTCTTCCGCACATTCTTTGAGGATCCATCCAGCCACTCCATCTGGTCCCATTGATTTCCTCACGTCCAAATCCTGCATCAATTTCAGCACTTCACTTTTTGTCACTTTCATTTCAGGCATCTGTGGTGTTCTCATTTCTCTATCAGGTTCTATAAACTCCTCCTCTTTTACAAACACTGACTGAAGCTTTTCATTCATAACTTCACACAATTCTTTATCTTTCTCATAGCTGTTTGTTCCAACTCTTAGTCTGACAATACCTTCTTTTGTTTTTATTTTTCCATTTACAAATCTATAAAATAGTTTTGGCTAATTTTTGCACTTCTCTACTATATTCCTTTCATATTTATATTGTTCCTCGCGTCGTATCTTTATGTATTCATTTCTTTTCTCCTTGTACTTATTCCAGTTATTTTCACTATGTCTCTTCTGTGCTATATTCCAGGCTCGGTTTCTTCTATCCTGTGCCTTACTACATCTTATATTGAACCATCCTTTTTCCTTCTTTACCCCTGATTGGAACCTTGGGACATATTTATGTATCCCTTCTTCATATACTTTCAGGAAAAGTCTATATTTGTCTTGAACCATTTCCAGGCTTTCTAGTTCCTTCCAATTTATACTTTGGAAATAATGTTTCAATGATTTAAAATCAGTTTTAGCATAATTGTATCTATTTATTTTATGTCCTTCATTTCTCTCCTCATTTTTTCCCAAATCCATCTCCATTTCTAAAATCTTGTGATCACTTTTTCCCAAGGGACAACGATAATTTATCTTTCTAACATCATGTGGATCACTGGTGAAGATTAGGTCTAGCCTGGATGGTTCATCCATCCCTCTGATTCGTGTGTTTTCTCTAACATGTTGTGTTAACATGTTTTCTGTTACTAGATTCAGTAATTTACTGCCCCAAGATTCATTATTATTTCCCGCATCTAACCCTTCCCAATTGACTTTCTTACAATTGAAATCACCTGTTAATAATAATTTATTTCTCCTATTAAAAAGTATTTTTAGTGCATCTAGAGATTCTGTGATTAGTTGATCATATTTATCCCGCTTCCATGCTCTAGTTTGTGGTGGTATATAAGCCACTGCTATATCAGTTGCTTTGTTGTCCTTGTCTTTTATTGTCACTGCTATAATTTCTGATCTATTATTGCCTAGGTTAATCTCACTTGTTTCTATATTTTTGTCAGTCATTATTAACACTCCACAGCCCACTTTTCCTTCTCTATCTATTCTCCACACATTGTACCCTTCCCATCCCAACACTCCCAATTCAGTACCACCTCTCAACTTTGTTTCTGCTAAGCACATAATATGTGGTTTATATTTCTCAATATAGTCATTCAATTCTAATTTCTTAGACCGCAAGCCATCCACATTACTATACATCAGCGTCATCTCCCCCCTTCTTACACCTTTCTTTTTTTCTCTTTCCCTAATATTCCCAGATTCTACTCCCCCCCCCCCCCCCCGCTTCCACTCCACCTTCTCTCCCTTGCTCCCCCGTGCTCTCCACCTGCCCTGTTTCTCTCACTTGTTCCTGGTTTACACCAGTCTCTCCCTCCTGTCCTTCGGTACTGGTACTTGCTTCCCCTGTCCGACCGTTCATCCCTAAGTTCTCTGTTTGCCCCTCCGTCTTCCTCTGTGGGCTTTTGATGAACCATTTCCTCTTCTTCGTTCCTACCAGTCTCCAATAAAAAAAATCCACTTCTTGTTCTGTTCTTTTGGCATTCAATTCCTTCACCTCATCCCTCAAACTTTTCATTTTGTTTCTTTCATCTAAGTCCAAGTCTTTTTCGATGTAAATATGCTTCAGACAATCCTTATCTTTCAACCTCCATTTATTATTCATGATTTCCTCTACTATTCCTACTGTGCGAAACTGCACTTTCATTGGCCTAGACAGGCTAGACTCTTGTTTATATTTTCCAATTCTATGCATGTCTTCAATTTCATTCTCCCACTCTCTCACACCCTCGTCCACTACCTGTAGAATCTCCCTCACTCGGTCTCTCTCTATCCTACTTCTCTCCTCTCTCTTTACATTGTGTTTCTCCTTATCTCCTCTTATCACAATAAATTTCTTTCTTCCAGCAGTCTCCCTCACTAGATTTTCCTTGTCTAATTACCTTAACTACATCCTTTTCAAAGTTACCTCCCTGCCTATGTATCTGTTGCTCCTTTACTATCTCCGAAAAAATTTCAAATTCCTTACCTCCTCGTTCTTTTGAAATTCATCCTTCTTTAATTCAACATCCTTCATATCTTTCTTCATCCTGTCCATTTCTTCCTGCATTTCGCTAATACAAACCCTTAACACGTAATTCTCATCCTTCAGAATACCAATTTGGTTTGCCATCCGTTTTTCTCTTCGTTCATAATCTAAGCTTTTTGTCTCCTGTTCCTCTAGCTTCCGCTCCAGTTTATTCAACCTCACCGCAAATGCAGATATTGCTACTCCCTCCTCTGAGAACCCTGAAATATCAAATCCCTCATGATCACGATCATAAGGGTCTCTGGTTACCCTGCTTGGGGGCAGGTTGAGCCGGTTCCTCCCACCGCTGGCCATACTGCCAGCTGGCCTTTGTTTACACCTGTTCGGCTCCACAAGTTTCGGTGGGAATATCCATTACTTTTTCTTTCTTACTCAAATCAAACTCAACTCTCACCTTTTTTAACTAGGGAGTATATTCACTAATTGCATTTAAATTATAATTCATAAACAAAAGGACAACACATATGAACGCTACAAAAATACCAAACCACCAAACAGGCGCTGGCTGAATCAGCTGTCTCAAGCACGTCCGCCCTCCACCACAGTCTGACTGTGTGTGTGTGTGTTTGTGTGTGTGTGTACTCACCTAATTGTAGTATACAGGATTTGAGTCTAAGCTCGTGTTGTCCTGTCTCTCTCTCTACATTTATCCAATTTTGCTTTAAAAGTTTGGATATTTCTTGCTCCCACCACCTCCCCATGCAACTTATTCCAACACTCAATGCTCAAAAATAAGCCCTCTATAACCCATCATCTCCAGACATCACCTTTTGCTCCCCAGAACTCGCCCCCACAACATCCTGGAGGGTGGTCAGAACCTTAGGCTCTGACCACCTCCCGATCATTATCACCACCAAAACCAGACTCACCCCAGCTAGCCACAAACACACATACACCAATTATAAAAGAGCTAACTGGGAAGCATTCACAAATGAGACAGAACAACACTTCACAACTCTAAACAGTACACCCATCACTAACATCAACAATGCTGTACACATACTCAATAAAACTATCCAAAACGCTGACAAGAAACACATTCCAAGAGGTAACAGAAAAAGACACAACCCCAACTTCACACCAGAAATTCAAAACCTCATCAGACAACGCGACATACTGAAACACTCCCCAGCACCCCACACACAAGACATCACACAACAAATTCAAGCACTCAACACCCAAACTAACAATAAAATACAAGAACAACAAAAACTAAATTGGAATAACTTCCTACAAACACTTGATCACAAAACAAACCCCAAAAAACTATACAAAACACTAAACAGCATCACACTTTCCAACAGCAACACAACACAATCACATGCTGCAATCACAACAACAGACTCTACTCCTTCATGTAAACAACAAGCAAACACTCTCATCAATCACTTTCACATGTCAGCCACCTAAAACCTCACAAGACGACCGACGTGTCATCCGACGTAAGAGACAATTCCCCACAGACCCTGACTATACACCCTTCACCAATCACCAGACAAAGCATATCATCAACAATCTCAAGCACTCACCCGCCTGTGGCCTAGACAACATAAGCAACATACACCTCAGACACCTGGGACCACAAGGCATACAAGCACTCACTAACATATCAAACTACAGCTATTCACACAACACAATACCAGACATTTGGAAGCATGGTATCATCATCACTTTCCCCAAACCCAACAAAGACCCCACGCTACCCTCCTCGCACCGCCCCATCACACTCCTTTGCTCCCCCTCCAAAGTCATGGAACGCCTAGTATTACAACTAATTACACCTGACCTACCCCTAGCTCCAACACAACATGGCTTTAGGCCACTGCACTCCACAAACACTCTTCTCACAGACCTTACACAAAGAGCTTTCGACGGCATCAATTCAGCTAGACCACCACACAGATCACTATTAGCCACACTCGACATTAGTAAAGCCTTCGATGCCATCCCCCGCCACAACCTAACAAACAAAATCTACAACACAAACATGCACAACAACACAAAACGGTGGCTGGCCAACTTCCTAGCAGGCAGATGTGCACACGTATCTTTTGCCGGTCAGTCATCTAAAATCAGAAACTTTCCAAACGGAGTCCCACAAGGATCCGTCCTATCGCCCGCACTCTTCAATCTGTACATGCACGATATAACTACACCCAATACGCCCCAAATAAACTTAGCCTCCTATGCAGATGACATAACACTCACATGCACACACCATGACCCAAAAAGAGCAACAGATCTCCTTCAACCCTATCTCAACACACTACATGGCTGGTGCACTACAAACAGACTTAATCTAGCCCCAGCCAAATCCACCGCAACCCTGCTCACAAGTTGGACAGGAGAACACGAATACATCCCTCAACTCACCATAAACAACACACCCCTAACACATACACACACACCCAAAATCCTAGGAGTAACATATGATACTCATATGACATTCAAACAGCACACCACAAACATTAAAAAGAAACTGACACCCAGACTTAACGCCCTCAGGTCACTTGCTCACACAAAATTTGGACACAACAAAGAAACTACCACCACAGTATATAAACAATACATAAGATCAGTGATGGAATACGCAAGCCCAGCCTGGGCTTCTAACCTAGCTGAAACACATCATAAGACCTTACAGACTATTCAAAACAAAGCCCTGAAGATCATTACAGGCTGCACAGCTACTGCACCCACAGATCACCTACATCAAGAAACCAAAATCCTCAAAGTCAAAGACCATCTGGACATGAGAGGTACTCAATTCCTGGCAGCAGCCTCCACGAACCAAGACCACCCACTAAACTACATGGCAACACACCCACAGACACCAAGAAATATCAAAACAACACCCAGCACACGGTATCACACACAATTATTGTCCTCTCTCCCTCCCTGCCCACCCCGAACCAACTTCCAGAAGCACATCCATACTCATATCTCTCACCGATCCATCCACTCACTCACAGACAACACACAGCTGCATGCACGACCTCCCGAAATCCATTCTTCCGAATCCTCCCTTCCTCGCGAGGACAGAGTCCACCTGGCCAGGCTGAGATGCGGACACCATCCAGCTCTCCTGAGCTATCAGAAGAGACTGGATGACTCCGTTGTCGACGCCTGCCCGGGATGTAACACAGCACCCCATACCATTAAACACATCATAGAAGACTGCATTTCACACAACCACTTACGCCAACAACACAATCTACACTCAATGAGAGCTCTGTGGGAAAGCCCGATCGTGGCCATGGCCTTTCTCAGGGACTCGGGGCTGTTCGGCCAGGCAGCTTAGGGAACAACAACAACAACAACAACACTCAATGCTTCTATACGGGAAGCTGAACTTTCTTACATCAGACTTACATACAACTTTCCTCAACTTACATTCATGACCCCTGGTTCTTCCCTCGTCCCTCACCACAAAATCTCCCTTGTCGATCTTCTCAAAACCTTTCACACACTTAAACATCATGATCATGTCACCTCTCTCCCTCCTCTCCCTCAGCGTTGGCAGCTTTAGCCTCTCCAATCTCTCCTCATAAGGCAGGTCTCTAAGGCCAGCTATCATCTTAGTGGCAACTCTCTGAAATCTTTCCAGTTTTTTATTATGTTTTATAAGGTGTGTAGACCACACCACTGCTGCATACTCCAGTCTTGGTCGTATTATTGTCCCTATTATTTTTGCTAACATCTCTTCATCTAAATAATTCAGAGCTATTCTCATGTTAGTCAACACTGCATAGGTTTCACCAGTTATTTTATTTATATGCTGTTCAGGTGACAAGCTGTCTGCCATAACTACCCCTAGGTCTTTTGCTTTCACAGCTTTACTAATTATTTCATCTCCTATTTTATATCCCCAAGAAGGTCTATATTTACTTTTTCCCATCTCAAGAACCTGACACTTACTCGTGTTGAATTCCATTTTCCAAGTTTGACTCCACTCATATAACTTATCTAGGTCTCTCTGTAATTCTTCACAACTACTCCTACTTGTAATATGCTTCATTAATTTTGCATCATCAGCAAACATAGATATATATGAGCCTATTCCCATTTGAAGGTCGTTGATGAAAACCAAAAACATGATTGGGGCCAACACCGATCCTTGAGGCACTCCGCTTTTTACCCTTTTCCACGAGGAGAACTTTCCTTTTATTACTGTTCGCATTTCCCTCCCAATTAAATAGTTTTCCATCCACTTTAATAATACTATACTCCCTCAACCCGCCCCACAGTCCTGAGCTTCCACAACAATCTCTTATGAGGCACCTTATCAAATGCCTTCTTGAAATCTAAGTAAATACAATCTACCCACCCCTCCCTCCCTTGTACAATGTCAATTACCCTATCATAGTAACTCAACAAATTTGTGGTACACGAATGACCTTTTCTAAACCCGAACTGCTTGCTTGAAATTATTTCCCTCTCCTCCAACATACCCACCCATCTTTTTCTAATAATCTTTTCACAAAGCTTGCATATAACACTAGTTAAGGATACCGGTCGATAATTTAGCGGGTCTTCTTTATTTCCACTTTTATATATTGGAGTTATATTTGCTTGTTTCCATTCTAAGGGAAGTTCCCCCTTGTTTACCCCTTCCTACCCGGTCTGCCTTAGGTAAGGACAGCACGAAAGAAGGGCCGCTACCCGGTATGCCTTATCTAAGGCATGAGCTTAATAGCCTAATTAAGCTTGGTCCGAACGCCGTGCGTACGACGTATGTCAACAAACCCAAGCGTTCGTCACCGCACCTCCGAAAACAAGAAGGAGAAGACTCCTCAATGTTATTGTTCTGACGTCATGACGAAATTAGTGTCTAAAAAGCCCCCATATTGGCAACATCTCTGCAATATTGGCTCTACTGAAATTGTCATTACAACTGAACCAGTTGACTTACAGAGCTCTACTCAATGCCAAAATACAGATTGAAAACCGCACTACGGTTATAGACTAGTGGGAAAGTTCTAGCAGTGAAAATAAACATAAATACGGTAGCCTAGGCCTAGACGTTTTTCAGCCATATCGCCCGGGTAGGGCCGACCGTCATTGGGTAAGACAGCCCGGGGAGGAAGGGTTAATGAGTGTTGAACAATATTAAAAATAGGTCTCACTAGTTGTTCAGAACATTCTCTTAATACCCATCCAGCAATGTTATCTGGGCCCATAGATTTTCTTACGTCCAATTCTTCCAACAATGATTTTAGTTTATCCTTGTTGACTTCTATCGACTCTAGTCCCTGTATCTCGTTCAATTCCACCACAGGTTCTACATAGTCATCCTCCTCCACAAACACGGATGTTAATGTGTCATTCATAATTTCACACATACCCTCTGTGTCTTCATATAATTGACCCTCTACCCTAAGCTTTGTTATTTTGTCCTTTATTTTTGTTTTGCCGTTGATATAACTATTGAACAATTTGGGTTCTTTATTACATTTGTTTACTATACTGTATCTTTTTCAAAGTTCTTTTTCTCCTCTCTTATAGTCTTGACATAGTTGTTTCTAGCATTCTTATACTCATTCCATTTTTCCTCAGTGTCTCCTTCTCAATTTATTCCATGCAGAGTCCTTTTTGTTCTGGGCAATGTGACATCGCATGTTAAACCACTCTTTCTCCTTAGCCAGCTTTCTATCCTTAAATGTTGGTACATATTTATCTACCCCCTCCCTGTAAATGTCTAGTAACATGGTGTATTTTACCTGAATATTCTGTTCTTGCTCAATAAATGACCAATCTATATTTGCAAAGTATCCTCGTAATGATTCATAATCCGCCTTACTATAATTTAGTCTATATTCCCTATGTTCCTCCTCTCTGCCTTCCAGAAATTCCACTGTCAATTCAAATTCAATCACAGCATGATCGCTTTTTCCCATGGGACTCAAATATGTTAGGTTCTTTATTTCTTGGGGGTCTTTGGTGAATAATAAGTCAAGTCTTGATGGTTCATCACCTCCTCTAAATCTTGTATTTTCCATAACGTGTTGTGTTAATAGATACCCCATTGTTAGTTCAAGAAATTTGCTACCCCAAGTATTTTCATTTGAACCCGCATCCAAACATTCCCAATCCACCTCCCCGCAATTAAAGTCCCCTGCAAGAATAAGCCTATTTTTCCTTTTACAAATAATTTCTAACATATGCAAGGTTTCCAAAATTAATTCATTATATTCATCGTTGCTCCAAGATTTAGTCTTAGGAGGTAAATACATTGATACAATGTCCAATTTTGACCTATCATTATCCTCAATTTCAACTGCTACCACTTCAGCAATGCTATCACCAAGTTTTAATTCTTTAGCAGTAATTTTATTATCTACCATGATCAACACTCCTCCTCCTAGCTTTCCTAACCTGTCTCTTCTCCATGTACTGTATCCCGCACAACTAATTATATTCGTGTCTACCTCCTGGTTAAGCTTAGTTTCAGTCAAACATACTACCCCGGGCCTCTCTCTCTTTACATATTCGTCAAACTCAATCTTTTTGGAAATTAACCCATCAATATTTGTATACATGAACTTAGCGTTTCCAGTATTTTCCCTATTTTTCTCGTCCCTGCCCGTTCCTTTCTTTTTTGTACGTACCCCTCCCAATTTATTTCCTAGCTTGTCTCCTCTTCTCTTGTCTCCACCTGGACTGTTTCTCGCTCCGTTTCCACCTCCCCTCCCTTTGCCTCCACTTGGACTGTTTCTCTTTCTATTTCTACCTCCCCTCTCTCTGCCTTCTCCTTCATCACCCTCACCATCTCCCTTTCCCTCCCTACTTCATCCATCGCTTTATATACCATTTCTTGAGTTTTCCCTCCCACACTCTCCAGAAAAACTTCTTTTCGTCTTCTTTCGTCCTTTCTCCATTCTTTTCATTTGCCTCGGTTTGCAATTCCTTTCTTATGTTTCGATCCTCAATACTCATGTCTTTTCTAATTGTAATTTTCTTAAACTTGCTGGTCAAGTTAAGTCTCCATGTTACGTTCATTATTGCATCCACTGTTACCCTAGACCTAAACTGCACTCTCATTGGCCTTGTGTTTCCCTTACTATATTTACCCATTCTCCTAACTTTTTCAATGTCATCTCTCCAGTTGTTTCCTTCTTCATCGACATGCTTGATCAATGTTTTTACCTTATTAATTTCTTCCTTATCCCTAGCTTTCCTCTCAATAATGTGCTCCTCTATATCCCCAAATACAATAATACACTTATTTCTATCTATTGTTTCACGCAGGACCTGTTCATTTCTCCTCATAGCTTTTACTACCACTGATTCTAAATCTTTATTTTCCCTTTCTGATTGTTTCTTTTGTTCCTCCATGATTTCCTTCATTGCCACTTCCTTCACTCTTCCTCCTTCATCATTAACCCATTTATTGTGTTTCTCCTTAATCTCCTCCACATGTGTTTTCATTTCCTTGGTTTGCCCTTTGTACTCTTCAAGTTGCAATCTTAAAGCTTCATTTTCGTCCCGGAGTTGCCCCATATGAGTTTGAATTTCTTTTAGGCTAGCCCGACTCAAATCTTGTCCAGGCTCGATGTCCCCAGCCTGAGCACCACATATTGAACATATAGCCTCAATCTGTGAACTAACACTCATCTTCCACTCCTGCATATCCTCCTTCCACCTTTTTTGTCATTCAGCTCACGTACTATTTTCCCTAGAATGCCCTCGGTCTCACCGACTTCAAATCCATCAAAGTCAGCCATATTTGTTTACATCCACTCGCATTCACAATCGCTTGAATTATTTTTATCACTCGAAATATCCTCACTTGATTTTAATCTCAAATTATTTTAATACTGCATTATAATACAGGACAACACAAAATATCCTTATACTCAAGTTTAGGTGAGTTTATTTGACGAGCGCTGTAAACAGCTTGCTAGATCAGCTGATTTTCGGGAGCGTGGGTGCGGAGGTGTTGTCTCGTCGGTGGTTCGTGTGTGTGTATTTACCTAATTGCCTAATTGTATTTACCTAATTGTAGTTTACAGGAGTTGAGCTAAGCTCGTGTTGTCCCGTCTCTCAGTCTACTTTTTATCCAATTTTTTCTTGAAAATATGGATATATTGTTATTTGTAGGGTAGTTATTGATAGGGGTCACTTGAGGCATGCTATGCTTACAGGTATCTACCCGATAGCACTATCGTTAGTGAGTGCTGTACTGTATTTTATATATTATTTTGTAATAGTATAGATATCTTATCAATATTTGTATTTTGTACTATTTTAATGTCTTGTCATGTTGCAAATTTGATTTTAAATAATATTTTGACATTTAACATATAGTTTCTTTATTCATGCAGAGTTTAGTAAAATTTGCCAGAACGTCCCGGACTTCCCAAACTTGACTACTTCCTTTAACGTGACGATAGTGCGTTGTTATATGTGCGATTAGTTTGCTTGGGAAACAGATTAACTTGCTCATGTAGTAATGTACACCCTATGTGGTGGATTGTGTTCTTTTATTTAATAATTTTCATTTTAGTAAACGTTGTTTCCACATAGCGATTTTGATAATTTAATTTGACTTTATATTGTCCTTGTCCCAATTTTGGTTTGTTTAGTTTGCAAGTTTTACATTTTAATATGTGTGTGTGTGTGTGTGTGCGCGTGTGTGTGTGTGTGTGTGTGTGTGAAAGTGACTGACCTGAAAATGTTGCCGTAGGTCTCATTGTTGTGCGGTATCTGCGGTATCTGTAGACATTTGCCCAGAACTTCCTGTGAAAATAAAAAGTTTTATTAGTATCATTATGAACTGTGCATAAGCAGATTGGTACGGTATTCTATCTAGCCTATCTATATACTCAGGCCCAATCCTATTTTTTTTTTTTTTTCATAACTGTCTTCGTGGCACAATGCATAAGTGTGTTGATTTTCGTTGTGAGCATCCTGGGTTCGAATCCCCGGACTGCCACATGTGTTTGTTAATTTCATTATTTGAGGGTGTACGAGAGCGAGGTGGAGGGACAGAGAGGGAGAGGTAGACCGAATGAGAGGTGGAAGGATGGAGTGAGGAAGTACATGAACAAAGGCGGTGCTGGTTGGGGGGAGGGGCGTCGACTGACTGGGGACAGAGGTGCATGGGGGCGGTTCGTTCGTGGCCACCCCTTCGGGGATCACGGCGTCAGGCAACCTTTCTAGAATTAATGGATGGGGACAAAAGAATCTAGTTTCCTTTAATGCACAGAAAACCAAGTACAGGCTGTACATTCAATTTTCTAACCGACAGAATCTCACCGACTCGCATATACTTTTTAATGATGTAAATATTCCCACTTCGCCTAGTATTGACATTCTCGGTGTAACATTAACTACTAACTTGAGCTGGACACATTATGTTAGAAGCATTGCTAAGAATGCCTCTAAAAAAATGGGACTCCTGTACAGTGTTCGAGAATTCTTCACTGGCGAGCAGTTGGCCGTAATATATAAAAGTCATGTGCGTTCTCAGATGGATTACTGTTCACCTCTGTGGAGTGGTTGCATTGTGGCAGTTGGACAAAATTCAAAATAAAGCTATTAGATTAATCAATAACCCTGCAATCACACAGGACCTTCCTACATTATCCATACGAAGAAACGTTGCATCCCTTGCATTATTCTACAGATATTTTCACAGGAATTGTTCCGAGGAACTTGCTTCAATTGTGCCGCCTCTCCACATCTTTCCCCGTAGAACTAGGGCAGCTGAGAGCGCCCATGAATTTACACTTTCTCCTCCACAATGCAGAACTTCTGCTTATCAAAATTCATTTATCCCTAGAACTACTACTCTTTGGAATTCACTTCCCTCGAGTTGCTTTCCACAAACTTACAATCTACAAAAGTTTAAATCCAGTTGTTACAAACATTTTATGAATGGAGGATGCCTTTAGGCACATGGACCTTTTTGTTTTATCTGTGTTTTTCCTTCCTCCGTTCATTGTCTCTTTAAAAAAAAAATAAAAAAAAAATATATATAGATAGATTATTTGAGCTTAGGAGTAAAGTTGGTTGGTGGAGAGAACGCAATAATTTAATGGGGCTAAACATGAAGGAGATGTTTTTTTAATGGGGCTAAACATGAAGGAGAATAAGTTACAGAAAAATTGAAAACAAATACTGCCCCTCAAAACTTACCTCGAGCTCCTTCATGGTGGGTTCAAGGATTTCCTTGCGCACGGGGATGTTGCTGGGAGTGAGGGCCTCGCGCCGCACGATCATCTCCACTTCCTGCAGCTGCTGGACAACAAACCGATACAGACGGATCAATTGTAAGCCAGATTTTGTGCAATTAAAGTGTAAAACTTGCAAAACAAACAAACAATGACAGGATCGGCACAATATATAGACAAAAATACTTATCAAAATCACTATGTGGAAATAACTAGGCAGCCAAAATATGACAGTTAACCCGTTGAGCCCCGGCTAGTTATAATATTTTGTTCACCCCAGTACCAAGCCATTTTCACTTCATTTTTTTGTTTGCTAAAATGGAAGACAAGGATGAGAAATGAAAAAAAAAAAATCACCTCGGACATTTTTGGGGGGGGGGGGGAGCCTCAACATTTTTTGTTGAGCCAAAATGGAAGAGAATGGTGAGAAATGAAGACAAAAATAAAAAAAAAATCATTTCGGTCATTTGGGGGGCGGGGGGGTTTCAATAGTTCGTCTCCCCCGCATGACCACCCGCCCGGGAGCACTAGGGTAAAAACTGAGTATGGCATTGTACGGCATACATCCTAAGGAGTGTCTCACATAAATCTCAAGCCTCTAGCTCCCATACGACCGGAGTAATGAAGGTTCAAAGTGGCGGTGAACTAAGGGTGTAAACTATCCCCACTAAGCCCACTACCACCAGCCGCGCGGCTGTCTCGGCCCGCTCACACCTACTGGCCCGGCTCCCACACACACTACGGTACCTCCCCCTCCTATTCTCCCGCCATTTCCTACCTTACGAGCCACGTAAGTGTTTTTTATATGTCGGACGCACGTGATGCGTCGCTGGGAGTTGGTGATCAAACACTGCCGACGCAACACGTGCGACGCTGGGTCTCACCGGGTTAAAGGATCAGTAGATGACCACGATTAATATCCATTCATCAAATACTGCATATCAATCTAATCGTGTACTGGACCCAACTGCACTATGAATAGGAAAGAACAATTTACAATTTAAGTGTATTCAAGCTTACCGGGCAAAAATTGGTAATACTGCCTTGCTATATATTTGTACAGTGTAGCCAATATTAGACAAAGGCGGTATCACTCGAACAGTTTAGAAAGGCAGTACTGAACAGTATGGAAAGGTAGCGTTACCAATTTCTGCTAGGTTAGCTTGAATTAGCCCCTTCTGTGCCGGCGACGTCCTTTCAACTCTATTCTGGCTACTATTAGACGATGTTATTCATTATATAAAGGGCCTCCAGCAATTAACACGCTTCGAACTATCTCCCTTAACCCTTTTTACTACCACAGATCCTTCTTAAACTGCACATAATAGTCTAAATGTAGCAAGAATGTAATAAAAAGATGTTGCGGTACAGAAGGGGTTAACTACAAGACTAACCAAACAATAATAAGAAACTAACCGTTTCATTAATGTACTCGGACTCCTGGGGTGAGCCATGCTGGGGAAAATATGGAGACCCCTGCTGATCTGGCATGGGGATGCTCGCCGACACTCCCCCGGAGGTCTGAGAAACAGCATAGACATCCGAGACCAGCAGGACACTGATGTCAGGCACCAAGTTCTTATTCTGCTCTTGCCCCGGGATCAGATTGGCCACGCATCTCTGATCTTGTTGGAGGTGAACATTAGGCCCACAGAGTTGGTTCTGCTGGAGGGAAGTCTGATCCACGGGAGCTTGGCCCATGTAGTTCTGATTCTGATTGTACATGGACTGCGGCTGGAGTTGGTTGTTGTACAACTGGCACTGGTATCTCGCCTCCGACGCATCGTGAACGGAACCCACATGGTACTGGTTTCTCGCCTTCGACGCACCCTGAACGGAACCCACACAAAAATAAAATGTAAAACTTGCAAACTAAACAAACCAAAACTTGGACAAAGACAATATAAAGGCAAAATAACTTATCAAAATCGCTATGTGGAAATAACGCTTACTAAAATAAAATTTATGAAATAAAACATAATCAAGGTGAGAACAGAAAGCAGTCGATGCATCCTCAAGACAGAATAGGGACAACACAACAGAAAACGGTAAGAGTTGTGTTATCGGGCGTACCACTACCGACATACAACATAAATCATCTATAAATACTTAACCTAACTAAAAAGCCTAACCTAACCTAACCTAGTATTCTCATTACTACATGAATACTAGGTTAGGTTCGGTTGTTTGGTTAGGTTAATGTTTTAGAGAGGTCGAGTTATGCTGTATGTCGGTAGTGGTACAGTCTGGCCTGCCAATACGCGAGCTTTTAATACGCGATTCACCTTATACGCGAGGAGGGGGTCGAATCATACCCAAAACTTTCAAAACGCGTGATGTACCTTTAAAACGCGAATCCGGGGCCGATATAAGGGCAATTCCGGGGAGTTCAGCTAATACGCGAGGCCCCCCACCATTCCGCGCATCCATCTGCGCAGGGACGCCAGGGCAGGGCATTGTGGGATACGCCAGTCTACCCTCAGTCCTCGCTCGTGCAACAGCAGTCCGACTCGTGTGCAGTGATATAGTTTTTTGCCCCCATCATCATGCCCCCTCGCAAGAACAAACTTATCACCCACCAGATGAAGCTGGAGGTCATCAAAAGAAAAGGAAAAGGAGAAGGAAACTCAGCCATCGGTCGAGCAATGGGTTTAGCGGAATCGACAGTTAGAACGATCTGGGCTAACCGAGAAAAGATCAACACCATCGTGAAGTCCTATGGTGCTGCCATGATGGACCAACGTTGCAGGAGCAACAATCCAGCTATGGTGGTCATGGAGCGATACCTGGCAGCATTCCTAGCCCGCAAACACCGTGAGCAAGTCCCGGTGGATAAGGCCTATATCAAACAGCAGGCTAAACTCTTCTACACCACCGCAAGTGCTAGGACAAAGTCTGGCCAGAATTTTAATTTTAAGGCATCCAACGGTTGGCTCCATGGCTTCATGAAACGGAAGGACCTAAGGAACATCAAGGTGTCCGGAGAACGTGGGTCTGCAGATGTGGTGGCAGCCGACACATTTCCTGGGGTGTTGAAGACCATAATCGAGGATGGTGGCTACACAAAGGATCAGATTTATAATGTGGATGAAAGTGGCTTGCAATACAAGTGTATGCCAAAATCTACATATCTTGCCAAATCTGTGAAACAGGCAAAGGGCCGCAAGATAGACAAGTCAAGGTTCACTGTCATGTTTACTGTGAACCTTTCCGGCAGCCACAAGATGCGGCCTGTAGTGGTGCACACAGCTGCCCACCCTAGATGTTACAAGAACCTGCGCGACATGAATGACACTGGAACTTATTGGTACAAGAGCGCTAATGGGTGGATGACTAGTGCCATTATGTCTGACTGGCTTGTCAAGCAATTTGTTCCTGACGCCCGCCTCAAATGCCAACAACTAGGCCTACCTTTCAAGGCCCTGTTATTGATGGACAACGCCCCTTGCCACCCACACTATTTAGAGACTCTACATCCCGACGTACAGATTGTTTTCATGCCACCAAAAACAACATCTCTCATACAGCCACTGGACCAAGAAGTCATATCGAATGTGAAGCTCTTTTACCAGACACGACTCTACAATTATCTACGCCAGAAGACAGAGAGCAATGAAGAGATTTTGGCTATGCAGCAGGAGTTCGCATCATCGTCTGATGAGGAACAGGCACCCCAGGCAGAGGCACCCCAGGCAGCGGCACCCCAGGCAGCGGCAGCAGAGGCACCCCAGGCAGCGGCACCCCAGGCACCACAGGCAGAGGCAGAGATGACCGTGACACACTTCTGGCGTGTTTTTACCATCAAATACGCAATCGACTTCCTTCTTCTAGCATGGGCTGATATAAATGATGCCACAATTAATCATGCCTGGCGAGCACTTACTCCTCATTTATGTGCTCCCAAGGCCAACAAAGTCCAGTCAGTCACCGAGGCAGAGGCAGAGGCAGTTCAAGCGGCCCGCGCAGTGGCTGGTTTCGGGGCAGTGACAGCCGAGGAGATTCGTGAGGTTATTGAGGCAGGTGAACAACAGACTCAAGGTGACACAATTGAGCAGATTGATGCCGAAGATCAAGCACATCAAGCACGACAACCGAACAACGACGTTGAACCAGCCCCTGCACCTGCTAACATGGATCTGTCTGTAGGTAAACTGAGCAAAATCTTGGCTTTAGTTGACCAACTCAAGGAAAGATTTCGGTCGGTGGAGCAGTGCCCTGTGAGAACACATGAAGTCCTGCTGGGCGTTGACAGTGTTTTCCGCTTTTATTCTGACAAACATCATCAGGAAGTCAACAAGAGGAGACAAACTTTAATGACAAGATTCCTTGCCCGCCAAGAACCTCAACAAGAAGATGATGACGAACCCCAACCTTCGACCTCGGCAGGCTCGGCTGCTCAGGTTGACATGCCCGACGATGATTTTGGTGGCTTCATGAGGGAGGTTCAGGTGGAACAAAGGCGCCTGGCCCTCAACAGAGTGCTAGATGCCAGGGATAGTTCGTCGGACGATGATGATGCCGGGGCCGGGGCCGGGGCACATTAGCTGAACTCGCCCTGCCTCGGAGGGGGCCTGCCTCGGAGCCCCCACCCTTCATATCTACAGTTACTGTTAATTTTAAGGTGAGTTTATTATTATTGTTATATTTTCTTATGATTTGGATGTTTATGTATACATATATGTACCTTTTGTGGCAATTGACGGAGATAAATAGGCCTAAAGTAGACAACTTGGAGTCAGTGCCGCCCATATCGATTTATTCCCATATAATATTCTATTCCTAATACGCGAATTTTCATTCCGCGCCCTCGCGTGTCGCCCATATTCTCGCGTATTGGCAGGCCAGACTGTATGCCCGATAGTATGTAGTCGATTCCGAATCAATAAGGGAGTTTGAAAGTAATCTTGATAAAACATGGGGAAGACAAGATTTGAATTTTGATTATAAAACAAAAATACAGAATAGTAAAAATGTTGCGTCTGCTACCGCCGCCGCCAACACCGTGAACGACCGCAGCAGTGCAAGTACTGGTACTGAGCTGGATACACAGGCCTAGTTTGCCTTTTTCCAGAGGATCTACTGTAAGATACTGTAAGATAACACAACCCAGTATGTAGTCGATTCCGAATCAATAAGGGAGTTTGAAAGTAATCTTGATAAAGCATGGGGAAGACAAGATTTGAAGTTTGATTATAAAACAAAAATACAGAATAGTAAAAATGTTGCGTCTGCTACCGCCGCCGCCAACACCGTGAACGACCGCAGCAGTGCAAGTACTGGTACTGAGCTGGATACACAGGCATAGTTTGCCTTTTTCCAGAGGATCTACTGTAAGAAACTGTAAGAAACAACTCTTACCCAGAAAACAATGTTCACACAAAAACAAAATACAAATTCACACACATCTATCAACACTTACCATATTATAATGCTGGGCTGACATACCGGGGTACACGGAGGACATAGTGGCTGTTTGGCCGTGCTGGGGGCTGCTACCGCCATACTGGGGAGAGAATGGTTCAAGTCAGAGGGTCAAACTGAAGTACAGGTAATTGTATTTGAAGATTTGAATGAATATGAGAAGGAGTACATACGGTCGCGCTAATAATGTCCCAGCTGTCATTACGTTTGGCTTGCTCTGTGCTGTATTAATGTCTGTCAGATGTTTAATTTGGTGGGTGTAGGAACATGTGTATATTTCACTTGATATGAAGAAATGAAGCTTAGATATTGCTGATACCAATTATTGATCAAAACATAATTGGTGCCGAGACATCACTTATTATCGCCACTGTACATACATAATCTCAAAATAAATGAGGCTAAACACGAGGGAGAGAGGGGACCAGAAAAACAAGCCATCTCCCCTTAAAACTGTACATACTTACCATAAGAGGGCTGGGTTGCTGAGGTGACAAACAGTCAAAGGCCTGGTCCTGGTGTAAGTATTGTGGGTTGACCAACTCATACTATAAACAAAAAACAATACTATAAGTACCGTAACACCCCATTCTTAAAATTAATCATCAATTACAAACCCCAATATACTTGAATAAACTAATGAAAGCATATGGTCCCCCCCGGGATTCAAACTCGGGACACCTCACCCAGAACATAAGCACATAAACCATTACACCACCAACACAGTTAAAGGTTGAGTACACGATCACGATTAATATCCAATACAGTACTGTACTATAAATAATATACATATATACAGTACTGTACATACATACATACAGTCCATCCTCCTATAACGCGAGTTTAGGGGCGGCACTGCGCCTCGTGTTGTAGGTATTTCGCGTTGTAGGAATAACACTTTAAATGGAGATAATTCTATATGGAACTGGGCCCCCAATTTTGCCACTTTTCCGCATTTTTTTTAGCTTAATAAATATATAGGCTAGGCTATACAACTTCCATTTCATCGGAATAACATTCACCACCAAGCATAGTCACAGCTGGGGTTTGTTGTTGTTTCGTGGACAAAATCTAACCAAACGTACTGTCCGACATTAATTTATTATCAACAATTGGATATTCGTTACTGTGGGCTCTTATTACTCTACTTCCTAATAATAGGCAAGTAAATTATAAGATCATGTTTGGATAAACAAATATACCGAATTAAATTAGAATGAAGAAACAGTACGTTGAGTGAGATGTTTCAGCTTGCCGTCAACCCACCTGGGCCAGCTCCAAAGCTCTCTTGCCGTCGCGCTGTAGGTGGGGGGGGGGGGTCGCGCAGTAAGAGGAGGCGCCGGATTTGAAGCACTCGGCAAGGACATTTCGCGTTATATGTTTTCGGCAGGTAATTCGGGACCCCCCCCCTCGTGTTGAAGGAGGATTGCGTTGTAGGAGCTCGTGTTATAGGAGGATGGACTGTATATAAATTTAAAGACCGAGTGTTCCACACACGAGGTGAGGTTTGCCTTACGTCGTAATGGTGGCGTTCCAGGCAGCCCTATTCATGATGTGTTTAACCCTCTCCGACATACGACGCAATTTTGAGCCTATTGGGGATACTTTAAAGCCTTTGTTACCATCAGGGGTATTTAGAAACCTTTAGTTTAGTTACTTCAACCTCTGCAGTTTTCTTTGAGTTAGCTGTGGGCAGAAAACTAATTTTGGAGAGGTAATTATAATGTAAAACTTGCAAAATAAACAAACCAAAACGTATACGAACACAGTAAAAAGACAAAACAACGAATCAAAATCGCTATGTGGAAACAATATAAGAGTGAGAGAACTCTATTTCTTATTGCTAATCTGGCAACCTCTGCATCATAAATGCGTGAAAGGGTTAATAGAGAATGAGGTGCTGTGTTACATCCTGGACAAGCGACACCGAAGGAGTCATCCAGTCTCTTCTGATAGCTCAGAAGAGCTGGATGGTGCCCACATCTATGAGTCTCTCTCATGTTTAACCCCATTAGCTTCATGATTTTAAGGCCTTTAGCCCCATTGCTTTGCCGATACAGTATTAAGACCTATCGTGCAATTTAAGTGTCGATTATAGGCTATCCTGGTGAACGATAGCGAGACTAATTTAAGAGGAACTTTCCTTTGTCTGGGACATTATTATACAAACAAAATTATACAAAAATTTATCTTGGGGATGGTTATTTAAGCTTGATGGAGGTCTAGGGAGCACACTAAAAATATAAATAATAATAAAAAAGAATAGATTAATAGATAAAATATACACAAGACTGCCGACTCACCTCCAATCCGTAGGACGTATACTCCCCATTCTGTTGAGGAGAGAAAAGATGCTTAGACAGGGTGTAAACCGAAGCAATTTTGTTTGACGACTTGAATGAATATGAGAGAGAATTAAATTTTTTCACCACCCAACTTCACTTCTAAACTCAATTAATGAAATCAACAAATACATGTGGCACTCCAAGGACTCGAACCTAGGACACTCAACTTGAAATTCTGCGCACTTATCTATCTATCTATTCTATCTATATGCTCAGGCCCAATCCCCATTTTGGGGGTAGCCGACTCAAGACAGAGCAAGAACAGGGAAAACACAAAAACAACATAAAACAACAAATAAACACAGATAAAAAACACAAACTCACACACATCCAGGTCACCCAGGAGAAGACCCAGAGACCAGGGTCACCAAGGTCGCTCCAGCACTCCCCCGACCACCCGGAGAGGTTCCGATCTCGGCAGGCAGACATGCAGCGGAGCCAAAGCCACAAGCCCTCCCACCACACTTCCAGGCGCACCCTTCATATTAATAGTCTCCCCGGGCTAGGCGCCTGATGGACTATTATCTAGTCCAACTTGCGCCCGACCCCTTACTCCAAATGACCACGTGTTCACTCAACTATTCACAAGCATTCTCCATTCACTCCTGTCCACCACCACTTCCCCTGCCTGATCTATAGTCATTCCTCTATCATCCAAAGCCTTTCTTACACAGTCTCTCCATCTCAATGGGGGTCTTCCTGCCCTTCTATCTCCCCTTGTACCCGACTCACATATTCTCTTTGTAAGCCTTTCATCTCCCATTCGTTCAACATGACTATACCAGCTCAGCACCCTTCTGTCCACTCTGGCTGACATATGTTCCTGCTGCCCCACTCTCCTACGTATCTCTTCATTCCTCAATCTGTCTCTACGAGTAACTCCACACATACTCTTCAAGCAGCTCATCTCCATCACATCCAGCCCTCTTTTCTCCTTTTTCTTCAGAGCCCATGTCTCAGTCCCATACATCACTGTTGGCACAACAATACCTTGATACAGTGCACTTTTTACTTTCACTCCGAGATTTCTCGTCTTCCACATACAGTAGGGTCCCGCATAAAACGTGTTCAGATAAAACGAGCGACCTAAAATATTAATATTTAATTTTCGATAAGAACGAATGTGATCACATAAAACGAGTCCGCCGCCAAAGTGGGGCAAATCCGAGGAGTTTTCATATAGAGCGCCGAAATATCGTACAAAACGTAAGAAATATTGTACGCTCCTGATGGAAATTTACGCTTACAGTGAACATTGACGATATTGGGCCACCAAAATGCTGTGTTCACATAGAACTAAATCGCATAGAACGCCCTCGTTTATCGACCAATTTCTCGTTTTGTGTGAGACCCTACTGTACTTCTCATTGCTCCGAAAACCTTCCTTCCTTCACACTCTCTGTTTTACCTCCACTCCTGCTTATCGTTCCTCCTAGATATTTAAAACACTCTACTTGTTCCAATATTTCCCCATCCAGCCTCACATCTAGATTCACCCTATGCTCTCCCCTATTACACACCATTACTTTACTTTTATTGACGTTCACCTTCAGTTTCCTCCTTCCACAAACCACACCAAACTCTTTGACTACCCACTGCAGTTTCTCATCAGAATCCGCCACCAATGCTGTGTTATCAGCGAACAGCAACTGATTCAACTCCCAATCTCTACCATTCTTTCCTACTAAACCCAATCCTCTTCCCATAGTTCTCCTTTTCACCTCCCTCACCACACCATCCATAAACATATTAAACAGCCATGGTGACATTACACAACCCTGTCGCAAACCTACCTTTACCTCAAACCATTCACTCAACTCACCATTTCCTACTCTCACACATGCTCTGCTCCCTTCATAAAAACTCTTAACTGCTTCTAACAAATTTCCTCCTATTTCATAAATCCTTAACACCTTCCACATTGCTTCATGGTCCACACGATCATATGCTTTTTCCAAGTCCATAAAAGCCCAAAATATCTCCTTATGCTTCTCTAAATACTTCTTGCATAACTGTCTTACTGCAAACATCTGATCCACGCACCCTCTTCCCCTCCTAAAACCGCACTGTTGTTGTTGTTGTTGTTCCCCAAGCTGCCTGGCCGAACAGCCCCAAGGCCCCGAGCAATTCCAAGGCCATAACCGAGTGCCCCCACAGAACCCTCCCCGCCGACCACAATAAAGCCTGGGTGACCGAAGCCACTCCATGGCGGGGGGCTGAGGAGGGTGCGGAAACGCCCGGGAAACCAAAGCCCCACCCAGGGCCCTGTGCCCCTCAGCAATTATGAAGAGAGAGTTGAGGGGCAAGGGAAAAATGTGACGCTTTGGCTTCCAATCTTGGTAGATTGGGAGGTCAATCCACGGAAGAGACGCCTTCACTTGAGATCTAGAAAATATATAAGTTAAAGGAAAAGTCAGAGTAAGCTATGGGTATGGCAGAGATTGTTCAGCTCTCACTCTGATAGACCAGCCCATCACCACATGACTAGAACCCAATCCTCTCAGCATCAGCTAGGAAAGGCCCTAGAAATCCGCCTTTGGCGGGGGGATAGCTCCCCTATTTCAACCCCTTTCGTGCACTGTTCTTCTCCTATTGCAACTTCCGTACACTTTATTATCCTCTCTATCAACACCCTGCCATACAGCTTTCCAACCACTGACAATAAACTAATACCTCTATAACTTGAACACTCCTGCCGATCTCCCTTCCCCTTGTACAACGGCACAATACATGCACTCTTCCAGTCTATTGGTACCATTGACACAGCAAAGCACACATTGAAAAGTCTCACCAACCAATCTATTATCACATCTCCACCCTTCTTTATACACTCCACAGCAATACCATCCAAACCTTCTGCTTTTCCCACTCTCATTTGTTTCACTGCTTCTTTCACCTCATTTTCCTCAATCCTTTCATTCATTCCCTGCCACCTGGGTGGCCTGGGTAACCTATCTCCATCCACCTCAGCTTCAATCACTGCTTCTCTTCCATCTCTTGTATTTAACAAAGATTCAAAATACTCGGCATATCTTTTCCTCACTTCAATTGGTTCCACTAGTAATTCTCCATTTTCATCTTTCACTGACTCTTCCCTCTTTTGTTCTCCTTTCCTTACTTTATTTACCTCCTTCCAGAACATCTTCTTTCGTTCTTCAAAATTCTCACTCAGCCTTTGACCCCACCTTTCGTTTGCATCTTTTTTCGCTTCTCTAATTTTCCGTTTTGCCTCTCCCATACCTCAACACTACCATCCTGTAAAACCCTCTCAAAACACTGTCTCTTCTCCTCAACTGCCTTTCTCACCGTATCATTCCACCACTCGCTTCCCTTCCAACCTCTAAACCTTCTCTAAACCTCTGCACTTGCTTTCACTCCTTCCTTAAATTGTTGCCATTCAACCTCTACTTCTCTCACTTCCATCCACTTTTCATTTAGTCTTTCCTTGTACTCCCTCTCTTTTTCACTCTTCTCTAACTCACTAACTTTTATTACCTCTCTTACTTCACGCTTGTCTCTTATTCTCCTGTAACTCTTACTCTCAGCTTTCCCTCCACCAGGTAATGATCTGACATACCCTCCGCCTCACCTCTCATCACATTCACATCCAGCAGTCTACACAATCTTTCCCTTGTCACCAGCACATAATCCATCAATGCCCTCGCTACAATCTCTCCCCTCACAAGTCTATGCCAGGTGTACTTGTGTATACACCTTTTTTTGAAGAACGTATTACCTACACTCAATCTACACTCTTCACATAAATTTTTCAGTCTTTCTCCACTCTCGTTTACACCATCCACACCAAAACTACCGATGACTCCCTCAACAGGCTCATTTCCTACCCTAGCATTTAGGTCCCCTAAAACTATAACATTTTCATTTTCATCAAACCCTTGTAGACAATCTCTCAAATCCTCCCAGAAACCCTCTACCTCGTCTAACTCTCTTTCACTTCCTGGTCCATACGCACTTACAAAAACCCACCTTTCACCCTTAAACTGCATTCTCACCCACATTAGCCTTGATGACACCTCTTTCCACTCTTTTATAAACTCTCTCAATTTCTCAAGCTTCATGATTTTAAGGCCTTTAGCCCCATTGCTTTGCCGATACAGTATTAAGACCTATCGTGCCATTTAAGTGTCGATTATAGGCTATCCTGGTGAACGATAGCGAGACTAATTTAAGAGGAACTTTCCTTTGTCTGGGACATTATTATACAAACAAAATTATTCAAAAATTTATCTTGGGGATGGTTATTTAAGCTTGATGGAGGTCTAGGGAGCAAACTAAAAATACAAATAATAATAAAAAAAAATACATTAATAGATAAAATATACACAAGACTGCCGACTCACCTCCAATCCGTAGGACGTATACTCCCCATTCTGTTGAGGAGAGAAGAGATGCTTAGACAGGGTGTAAACCGAAGCAATTTTGTTTGACGACTTGAATGAATATGAGAGAGAATTAAATTTTTTCACCACCCAACTTCACTTCTAAACTCAATTAATGAAATCAACAAATACATGTGGCACTCCAAGGACTCGAACCTAGGACACTCAAATTGAAATTCTGCGCACTTATGCATTACGCTATCAAGACGAGCAATTTTGTTTGACGACTTGAATGAATATGAGAGGGAATACCAGAAAATTAACACTCTTCCAGTGTAGTAATGTACACCCTATGTGGTGGATTGTGTTCTTTTATTTAATAATTTTCATTTTAGTAAGCGTTGTTTCCACATAGCGATTTTGATAATTTAATTTGACTTTATATTGTCCTTGTCCCAATTTTGGTTTGTTTAGTTTGCAAGTTTTACATTTTAATTTTAAATGATATAGCATTGTTTCGGCCATTTTATCCCTTCCAAAGACACAATATGAACTACAAACCAGAATTAGCATTGTTATAGATTAAAAAGTTTGAAGACTTGAATGAATATGAGAGGGAATACCAGAAAATTAACATGATAAAGCACTGTTTCGGCCATTTTATCACTTCCAAAGACACAATATAAACTACAAACCAGAATTAGCAATACTATAGATTAAAAAGAAAGGACTCTACTTTAATTACTTCACTAAAGGGTGTCAAACAGGAGCAATTTAGTTTGACGACTTGAATGAATATGAGAGCGAATACCAGAAAGCAAAAGGAGTGCGATTATATTGTAACTGATAAAGAACTAATCCATTATTTTAGTAAACAATATGAGAAAGCAAAAGGAGAGAGTGCGTGTGTGCTCACCAGGCCTCTGGATTTTAGTTTCTTCTGTGTCGGCCGTTTGTTATCCACCTCCTCCTCCTCCTCATCATCAGGTTCGTTCTCATCATCCGAGTGGTCTTCTTCTTCTGTCTCATCTAAGTCACTGATCACGTCCTCCTCTTCAACCTCTTCTCTCTTCACTGCCTCTTTGTCTTGCTTCTTTTCCTCCTCTTCAACCTCTTCTCTCTTCACTGCCTCTTTGTCTTGCTTCTTCTCCTCTTCAACCTCTTCTCTCTTCACTGCCTCTTCATCTTGCTTCTTCTCCTCCTCTTCAACCTCTTCTCTCTTCACTGCCTCTTCGTCTTGCTTCTTCTCCTCCTCTTCAATCTCTTCTCTCTTCACTGCCTCTTCGTCTTGCTTCTTCTCCGCTGCGTCTTCTTGGTGCGTGTGTACTCTGTCATCGCGGGGTTTATAGTCACCCTCGTCTTTCTCTGGTTCACACACCTTGTTTTCAGCCTTTTCAATGTACTCGGTGTTCAATATCTACAGTAGAATAGGAGAAAAGGGTAAATATTATAGTTCACATGCCAAAGAATATAGAAATGTACAGTACTGTGTTTTAACTCAACAATTGGACAAATGTATAAATACATCTCAAAAGGGGGTCTTGGGGTAATATAATTTACTTGAGAGAGAGAGAGAGAGAGAGAGAGAGAGAGAGAGAGAGAGAGAGAGAGAGAGAGAGAGAGAGAGAGAGAGAGAGAGAGAGAGAGAGAGAGAGAGAGAGAGAGAGAGAGAGAGAGAGAGAGAGAGAGAGAGAGAGAGAGAGAGAGAGAGAGAGAGAGAGAGAGAGAGAGAGAGAGAGAGAGAGAGAGAGAGAAGAATAATGCACAAAAAAGGGAGAAAAAAATCACAGCTTGATAAATTACCTTTTCCCTCATATGTTGTATCTTCTTCTCTCTGCCTTCCTTCACTAGTTTGTCCTCAATGCTCTCATCCTCTTCCTCCTTCACTAGTTTGTCCTCCTTGTTCTTAACCTCTTCCTTCTTCACTAGTTTGTCCTCTTTGTTCTCAACCTCTTCCTCCTTCACTAGCTTGTCCTCTTTGTTCTCAACCTCTTCCTCCGTGTGTACCTTCCTCTCATCTGTTTTATTGTCCTGTTCCTTGATTCCCTCTTCACTCCCCCGCTTCTCTTCTTCGTCTACCCTTACACCTTTCTCCTTGGTCACCTCCTTTACGTCTGTGCCAGCCTCGACTTTCGCAATTCTTTCAACCGCTTCTACCACTTCTCCTTCTTCCTCCTTGACTTCCGCCACATCTTCCTTTTCATCAACTTTCTCCTTCACACTCTCTCTCTCCACAGATTCTTCGACTGTGTCCTCAACTTGCCCTTGCTCCTCGCCATCTGAGCCGAGAGAGACTGCGGCCAGCGACTGCTCTAGCTCGGATAGCTTGTTGTCGTCCTTGGAGTGGAGGGAGAGCTGGCCGAGGGAGGAGGAGAGACAGGTCACCTCTTTGTGTCGTCCGCAGGCCCCCTCGGGTGTATTGTTCAGCCCCATTTTTCTGTAACCTGTGGATAGATGGTTCGGTTAATTAGAAGGAACCATAGAGGGCTGTTCTGGGGTACCATTATGTGTGGGGGCAGGGTGGCATAACCGGGGCAATATTGCTTTGGGACGGAGTTGATTGTGAGAGGGAATACTGTACACAAAAAATTGAATAATATTGCTTTGCTATGGATATTTAATCACTTCCAAGGGCAAAATAGAAACTATGGACCATAATTTTAACTCTAGCCTATATATTCAATAAATCATTAATGGTATTGGTAGAAAGGAGGCAGCCCACCACCACAAGTCCGTGACTTATTGTGGTTAGGGTTGTATTAGTGGGCGTACTGACCGCTTTGTTTACATAGTCGCACGCGGCACGCTCGCAATTACAGTAGCGTCTAATTTGATTGTTTTTGTATTAAAAAATTATCAGTTGGCCAGCTGTTATTTGCCCCTACTGGTAATATATATGATGATGACAATAATAAGTCATGGGGTCTTTGCCCCCCTCAACCCATTATTGTATCTCACGGCCTAGTGTTCGGTAAATTGTTTTGTTAGGCTACCGGCCGTGTGATACAATAATAGGTTGAGGGGGGGGGGGGGGGGGGTGTTTGCAAGTTTGCCCCCCTTATCCGGGTCACCCCCCATGACTAATTGTCATCATCATATATATTACATACCTAATTACCAGCAGGGGGGCAAATAACAGCTGGCCGTGGGATAATTACCAGCAGGGGGGCAAATAACAGCTGGCCGTGGGATAATTACCAGCAGGGGGGCAAATAACAGCTGGCCGTGGGATAATTACCAGCAGGGGGGCAAATAACAGCTGGCCGTGGGATAATTACCAGCAGGGGGGCAAATAACAGCTGGCCGTGGGATAATTACCAGCAGGGGGGCAAATAACAGCTGGCCGTGGGATAATTTTGCAATAAAAAGGCAGTCAAATTAGACTTGAATGTAACTGCGAGTGTGCGACTAGGCTATGTAAACAAAGCGGACGGTATATATGCCCACTTAGCCCGCTAACACAGCCCTTTCCCTTATTGTCATCAATGATCACAAAGTGTAGCCTATACGTGTTACCAGCAAGGGCCAAATAACAGCTGGGCCGTTGGCTGTGGAATAATTAGCCGTCCGGCTGGCTCAGTTGATAGCGTGCATGACTCCCATCTTGAAGGTCTTGCGGTCAATCCCCGCTCAGATTGAAAAGTTTTTCTGGGACATAGCCGGCGGTTACCATCTTCCCATGAGCAAGGGGGATGGGTAATGGTCTCTGGTAGACTAAAGAAAGCCAAGCGCTTGTGAATCCTCGAAGGAGGAGATACGGGCGCTATAATTATAAGTAATCAGATTATGGAAAAATGTTATTTTAATACCACAAATTTTCTGAGTGTTTTTTATAAAAGAAATTGTTCATTTGCATCTATATATTTTGTATAGTGTTTGTAATTAATTAGAAATCTCGGAAAAACCTATTTTCCCCATTAGGCCTATTGATCGATGTTGAGACTCTCCCCCAATAGTGATTTGAAAAGACATTAGCCTAACCTAACCTAGTATTATGGGTGGGGGCTGCTTCCTCCACACCCCCGCTGGTTGAGTACTAATCCCTTAGTAAAAAAAAAAAAAAAAAAAAAATTGGCTGTCGATTATACGAAGGTGAAAGAAAGTCGATGAAGTCTACGGTGTTTACTCTGCAATCTTCAGCTTTGATTGTACATTGATAACGGGAAAGTACCGTATTGACAACCTTGTTACGAAAATTAAATTTTAGTACCATACTTCTATATTAGGTTTTTCCGAGGGTTTAACACATTTTCATATGATCTTTAGAGCTATCGATAACTGGAAGTACCGTATTGACAACCTTGTTACGAAAAAGACATTTTAGTACCATACTTTTTTATTAAGTTTTGCCGAGGGTTAAAACAAATTTTCTTATGATCTTTAGAGCATATAGATTCAATATTTATCTTCAAATATATCAACAAAATTTGTGGTATTAAAATAACATTGAACCCAGATTATTATTATTATTATAGGCTAGATGCGAGCAGTGAACATAACCAGAAGTGTCATGTAAACACAGGTGACACCCGCTAAGGCGCTAACACAACCCCATGCCCATACAAATAATGGTAGCCTATCCTACTATAGGCCTAATCGCCATTCTGGGTTTCCTAATGGATGGATCATGGATGCATGGAAACCTAAAATATGTCTCTGGCCTAAGTCCCGGTAAGTCCGTGGTGGTACCTGCAAAGTGCGTGCTAGGCCTATGCTCTATTTTTTTCCAGCTGATCGTAAATTGAATCTCTTATTAGCTGATTTCTCGATACTTAATGGAAATATATGAAACTAGGCCTACTATGGCTGTGTCATATAGGCTAAAAAGGTTGTCTACGTGGTGCGATGCATAAGGTGTTGATTTTCGGTGTGAGCATCCTGGATTCGAATCCACGGACTGCCACATGTGTTTGTAAAATTTCATTAATCGATTTTAGGAGTATAGTTGGTTGTTGGAAGGAACATAATAATTAATGCCAAGTTTTCATAATAACCATCATATTTCGCTACAAAACATGACAATTTACCCTCGGCTGGAAAAAAATAGACTAGCCTATATTTACATAGCCTAATGGCGCAATTGAAGAGGAGATTCGTGGGTCCTGCAGAGCGCTTTGGCGGAGTGGGACCAGATAAAGAAGAACCACAAGTAAGTAGTAAAATCCCATTTTTTTTTTTTTTTTTAGCCTATACATATTACCAAAGCCCGGGTGGGTGCCCAACCCCGAAAGGGGTTGAAATAGGGGAGCTATCCCCCCGCCAAAGGCGGCTTTCTAGGGCCTTTCCTAGCTGATGCTGAGAGGATTGGGTTCTAGTCATGTGGTGATGGGCTGGTCTATCAGAGTGAGAACTGAGCGATCTCTGCCATACCCATAGCTTACTCTGACTGTTCCTTTAGCTTATATATTTTCTAGATCTCAAGTGACGGCATCTTTTCCGTGGATTGACCTCCCAATCTACCAAGATTGGAAGCCAAAGCGTCACATTTTTCCCTTGCCCCTCAACTTTCTCTTCATAATTGCTGAGGGGCACAGGGCCCTGGGTGGGGCTTTGGTTTCCCGGGCGTTTCCGCACCCTCCTCAGCTCCCCGCCATGGAGTGGCTTCGGTCACCCAGGCTTTATTGTGGTCGGCAGGGAGGGTTCTGTGGGGGCGCTCGGTTGTGGCCTTGGAATTGCTCGGGGCCTTGGGGCTGTTCGGCCAGGCAGCTTGGGGAACAACAACAACAACAACAACAACCAAAGCCACAACAACAGCAAAACAAATAGCAGGCTGGATCCTGAGAACCTTCCACACAAGAAATGAGAGGTGTATGCTAACACTGTGGAAGTCACTGGTCCTACCACGACTGGAGTACTGCTCTCAGCTCTGGTCTCCCCAAAAAGTAGGAGAAATAACAGAAATTGAAGCCACCCAGAGGACATTCACCAGTAAAATCCATGGGTTTCAACACTTTAACTACTGGGAGAGACTTAAGGAGCTGCAGCTGTACTCACTTCAAAGACGTAGGGAGAGATACATCATCATCTACGTCTGGAAGATTTTGGAAAAAAAGGTACCAAATCCAAACATCCAAGAGACTCAGCACCAAAGGCGAGGGAGGCTGTGCTATGTGAGGACTACGCCGGGATCAACACAAAAAATCAAATCCCTGATCCATCACAGCTTTACATACAATGGAACCAGACTGTTCAACTGTATACCAGCCCCTCTCAGGAACATGACCGGGGTGTCTCCAGACACCTTCAAGAAACACTTGGACATGTGGCTGGCCAAAATACCGGACCGGCCACCAACACCAGGATACCCCAGCACCAACTCCAACCGACTTCTGGAATGGAGAGTGGAAGAAAGGGAGCTGCCTGGTCGCAGTGGAGCCCCAGCTCAACTGTGTCACTAACGGACGGAATACAACTAAGTGTAACTAAGTGTATGCAGATAATGCAGGCTATGCTATCATTCAAAGCAGCCTACCCCTTACTTTCGAAAACGGGTTTCGGTTCAATGTTATTTTAATACCACAAATTTTGTTGATATAGCTTATTTGAAGATAAATACCGGTATTGAATCTATATGCTCTAAAGATCATAAGAAAATTTGATAAATGTTTAGCTATGGTCCCGTTAAAATATCCTCAAGTAACCTATTCAAAACTGTTCAGGGGACTGGTTAGAACTTGTAGGATGTTTAATTGAATGTCGGAAACCAGTATTTACTGAGAAATAACAGTCTTAAGATGCACTATGGGTCACCCAGGGTTCCTGCCCTCTCTTTCCCAGGTAATTTAAGTTATGTTATGTTATATTATATTATATTATATTAGGGTTAGGTTAGGTTAGGTTAGGTTAGGTTAGGTTAGGTTAGGTTAGGTTAATCTAATCTAATATAATATTTGTACATTATGGGCAGTGGGCGGGGCCGCGCGTATGTGGCGGCGTACAGACCCTCCCGTAAAACATAGCGCATTTAAGACTTTTATTTCTCAGTAAATACTGATTTCCGACCTTCAATTAAACATCCTACAAGTTCTAACCAGTCCCCTGAACAGTTTTTAATAGGTTACTTGAGGATATTTTAACGGGACCATAGCTAAATATTTACCGAAAATTTGTTTTAACCCTCGGCAAAACCTAATAAAAAAGTATGGTACTGTACTAAAATGGCTTTTTCGTAACAAGGTTGTCAATACGGTACTTCCAGTTATCGATAGCTCTAAAGATCATATGAAAATGTGTTAAACCCTCGGAAAAACCTAATATAAAAGTATGGTATTAAAATTTTACGGGTGGATGGGACTCGTTAGCCTTGGTCGGCATCTCATCTAGGGGAGACAACCTTATACAAATCCGGGTGGATGGGACTCGTCAGCCTTGGTTGGCAACCTGTCTAGGGGAGTAAACCTGATACAAATCCGTACTGCTTACCTAAGGGTAAGGCAGGTTAGTGGATGGATTAGCCGAACACCACTGTAGAAAAATAGTGCTAACAAGATACACAGAGGGCCTCGGAGTCGGACGGATCCTGAATTGAGTGGTCAATCCTGTAAGTCCTTCACTAAACTGGCTCGGGTCGTCCCTCTCACGGGGAATAGGTCCGCTTGGGGGCATTCTGTGTATGGCCACCCTCGTAAGGGGAGTAAGGCGTCTTGCAATAGATAGATAGATAGATTAAAATTTAATTTTCGTAACAAGGTTGTCAATACGGTACTTTCCCGTTATCAATGTACAATCAAAGCTGAAGATTGCAGAGTAAACACGGTTAAAACACCGTAGCCTTCATCGACTTTCGTATAGCCTAATCGACAGCCAATTTTTGTTTATTTTTTTATTTACTAAGGGATTAGTACTCAACCAGTGGGGGTGGGGGCAGCAGCCCCCACCCATAATACTAGGTTAGGTTAGCTAAGGTTGTTAGGTCAGGCTAATGTCGGAAATTTTTTATTTTAATACCACAAATTTTCCGAGTGTTTTTTATAAAAGAAATTGTTCATTTGCATCAATATATGGTGTTTGTAATTAATTAGAAATCTCGGGAAAACCTATTTTCCCCATTAGGCCTATTGATCGATGTTGAGACACGCCCCCGATAGTGATTTGAAAAGACATTAGCCTAACCTAACCTAGTATTATGGGTGGGGGCTGCTGCCCCCACACCCCCGCTGGTTGAGTACTAATCCCTTGGTGTAAAAAAAAAAAAAAAAAAAAAAAAAAATTGGCTGTCGATTAGCCTATACGAAGGTGAAAGTCTATGAAGTCTACGGTGTTTACTCTGCAATCTTCAGCTTTGATTGTACATTGATAACGGGAAAGTACCGTATTGACAACCTTGTTACGAAAATTAAATTTTAGTAGGCCTACCATACTTTTATATTAGGGTTTTCCGAGGGTTTAACACATTTTCATATGATCTTTAGAGCTATCGATAACTGGAAGTACCGTATTGACAACCTTGTTAGGCTACGTAAAATAAATTTTAGTACCATACTTTTTTATTAAGTTTTGCCGAGGGTTAAAACAAATTTTCTTATGATCTTTAGAGCATATAGATTCAATATGTATCTTCAAATATATCAACAAAATTCGTGGTATTAAAATAACATTGAACCCTAATGTCTTTTCAAATCACTATCGGGGGGGGGGGGGGTCTCAACATCGATCAATAGGCCTAATGGAGAAAATAGGTTTTCCCGAGATTTCTAATTACAAACACTAGGCTATAGCCTAATATTGATGCAAATGAAAAATTTATTTTATAAAAAACACTCGGAAAATTCGTGGTATTAAAATAAAATGTTCCCGGGTTTCCTGTAGAAATTTCTCGATAATAAAACCGTGCATAGCTTAGTCTCTTTTCCTATTAGCCTAGACTATCTGTCAAGAGATACAGTCATGAAGCTAGCTCGGAAATCAAAGCATTGCTCACATAAATACCCACGATAAAAAACACAAATAAGGAGAGAACACACCGTTTTAGGCCTTATACCTCAACAATAAAATGACGGAGAAGGCCTATGAACACCAGGAAAAGTTGTGCAGGGCTGAGGGTAAGCACTGACAGAAGTTTGTTACGCCACTGAGGCCCTAAGTGAGAATGAGGGGTGAGGCCTGTGAGGGGTTTTATCGCTCTTTATCCGGCCTATATATAATATAAATAGTGTTGCCAGATCCGTGTCGACCTTGCAACCCTTTATCAAGTTACGAATTATAGTTGTTTTCGGTGGTTTTGGTACATTTAAAACCTCTAATCTCCAGTATATTCATGTTTTATTCAACATTCTTCGTCTTGGTTGTTCAGTTCAGTTGGAATTCGGGAAGTTTAGCCTTAACATTAATCGACTGGCTAATCTGAGTTGGTAACATTCGAATCGGTGAATGACGTCACATAAACAGATCGATGTTTATTTTATCGCTCGTATATAGTATGAATATAGAATCTTCTACGATTAGATTGTAACTTACCTATTTCACTGCATGAATTACAGTTTGTTTGCTTCTAAATAACTCATATTAAATATAATATTAAGTTTAAGCCACGGTCAAAATGCACGAAGTCAAAATAAACAAATAAGCCCTTTAGTAACAAAGATTGACCAACCTCTGGATACTGGTCAACTGGTGTCATTAGACTCTATTTACACTCAATTATGTCCATAACCGTAATTAACATCCGGCAATACTGGTACACATACATAGGTGTTGTTTTTTTAATATAAATTCTACATGATCATTAAAAGATTTCGTTGTGTAGGCCTATCTATAAGAAGATATATAGGCCTATATCATTCTATTGCCAGATACCTCTATTCCCGAGTGAGTGGCCACGAATGAATCGCCTGTGCTCCCGTCATCCGTCAGCCGATAAATACGGCTCCAAAATGTCCTCCAAAAAAAAAAAAAAAAGAGATGACCGGTCTCTCTCTCCGTACAGGATATGTACTGGGGTTTCTCCTACTTTCCAAAGCCCCCCCACCCCCCCGCCTGTTGCCCTCCCTTGGTGTTAAATGATTGTGGGTTATTTTTATCTAGAATAATATTATGTCCTACGTCGGTACTGCATGGCTCGATCCTCCCCAAACTCTATAGTCTATTCGCTGTAACTAGGCGAGAAATCATGACCTCTATCCTCTGTAACTCAAAAACGACTAGAGTAATCGAACTAATATTTCTACCATTTGGGAAGAGTCAGCCAGGGAATAGGTGTGGGAATTTACAGCCAATTTGCTCTAACCCTTTTTGAGTTACAGAGGATTACAGGTCATGATTTCTCGCCTACTTACAGCGAATAGACTAACTCTTCTCCTTCGTGTGGGTGTTTGTTATGACGCTTATATTTAATTATTAATCAAGTTTGTTTTTACTTGTTTAGCCATGTCCGAGTAGTTTATTAATTGTTAATTCACTCATTAAGGGGGGATGGTTCACTTTTTGGGCGATTTTTGCATGTATTCATTATTTTTCTAGTTTCCTCCCTAGACCTCCGTCAAATTAAAAACAAAAATCCATTTCATCCCCCTTCTAGATTAATTTGTACATTTTTCGGTAGAAAAATTTCTCGGCCGAAGGCCGGTTAATCCAACATTACAGACTCACTATCGTTCGCCAGGGAAAACATTGACATAAATAGCACGAAAGGTCTAAATTTTGACGAAGAAATGGGGCGAAATGTCTTAAAATCGACAAACTAATGGGGCAAACATCTTAAGATCTGAAAACTAATGGGGCTAAACATGAGGGAGAAAGTGGTCCAGAAAAACGGCCCATCCCCCCTTAAGCTGATTAAACGCCTTCTCAGAATCCCCTTATACAAACTGAAAACGGCCCCCGGACCTCACTTTAATAAGTTATAATTGATCACTTGAATTACTTTGGAATTAACTTCCCTCGAATTGCTTTCCACAAACTTACAATCTACAAATGTTTAAATCCAGTTGTTACAAACATTTTATGAATGGAGGATGCCTTTAGGTACATGGACCTTTTTGTTTTATCTGTGTTTTTCCTTCCTCCGTTCATTGTCTCTTAAAAAAAAAAAAAAAAAAAATGCGAGTTTCGTTCTATAAGGAAGTTGGAGCTGTAGACATCGATATTGAGCAGAATTACCAGCTAAAATAAAGTTGTAGTTCATTTATAAATACATAAAACCCAATTCAACATACTCTTTAGCCATCAAACACCTACATTATTATTGCATTTGTTTGAAGGACGAAGTTCTCAGATTTGCATATGTTGGCTATTAGAGTGAGATCACTCGCCCAGAAAATAATATGACCCTTATGGGGAGACTGACCGTTTGTTTGGTTTATTAATTCATTTATTCTTATAGATTTTTTAGTTTCCTCCCTAGACCTCCATCAAGCTTAGAAAAACATCCCCTAGACCCCCCATCAGGAAAAAATTGTACATTTTTCGGTAGAAAAATGTCCCGGCCGAAGGCCGATTCCTCTTAAAATTGCAGACTCGCTATCGCTCGTCAGGAAAAAATCGACACCTAAATGGCACGAAAGGTCTTAAAATTGACAAAGAAATGGGGCAAAAGGTGTTAAAATCACTAATCTAATGGGCCGAACGTCTTATAATCTCAAAACTAGTGGGGCTAAACATTAGGGAGAAAGTGGTCCAGAAAACCGGCCCATGTCCCCTTAAGCGGATTAAACGCCTTCCCAGAATCCCCTTATGCAAACTAAACCCTCCCCCCCCCCCCCCCCCCAGACCTCACACTGTCTTCGTTGCGCAATGGATAAATGCACTGAATTTCGGTGTGAGCATCCTAGGTTCGAATTCCTGGACTGCCACATGATAATAATAATAATACAAATATGATGATGATGATGGTGTTTGTGGTAGAACCCGTTTAAATGTCAAAAAGGAATGGTCAATTGCCGACTTGCGAGTTTCGTTCTATAAGGAAGTTGGAGCTGTAGATAAGGATATTAAAACATAATTGCCAGCTAAAATACGGTCGTAGTACATATATAAATACATAAAACCCAATTCAACATACCATGTATCCATAAAAAACGTACATTATTATTGCATTTCTGTTTAATATCGTTGTTCACGGCTCCAACTTCCTTATAGCCTGAAACTCGCAAGTAGTCAATTGTCAAGGTCATTTAAGGAGAAACAAAAAATATCATAACAAAGTTGGTTTCACACATACGCTCAATCCCATGTGTTTATTTAAGGGGGGATGGATCGGTTGTCTGGTCCCCTTTCCCCCTCATGTTTAACCCCATTAGTTTTAAGATTTTAAGATGTTTGCCCCTTTAGTTTGTCGATTGTATGACACATACATAGTTTGTGTAGACCATACCCACTCACACATAAACAAACACACTCACACAGTAGAGCACAGCCACTCATACATAAAGACACACACACTCAAACCACACAAACACACACACACTCACACATAAACACATACACAGTAGAGCACAGGCACTCACTCACACACACACACTCAACCCCCCCCCCCCACACACACAGGCACTCCCACATAAACAGTAGAGCACAGGCACTCACACACTCAAACCACACACACATACACACAGGCACTCACACACTCAAACCACACACACACATACTCTCACACACACATACACACAGGCACTCACACACTCAAACCACACACACACTCTCTCACACACACATACACACAGGCACTCACACACTCAAACCACACACACACACACTCCCACTAAACAGTAGAGCACAGGCACTCACACACTCAAACCACACACACACACACACACACGCGTGGATTCCCCTTGACGAACAAGTAACTGAGTAACTGAGTAACTGAGTAACAGGCACTCCCACATAAACAGTAGAGCACAGGCACTCACACACTCAAACCACACACACACACACACACACACTCAAACCACACACACACACACACAGGCACTCCCACATAAACAGTAGAGCACAGGCACTCACACACACAAACCACACACACACACACACACAGGCACTCCCACACTCAAACCACACACTCACACACTCAAACCACACACACACACACACAGGCACTCCCACATAAACAGTAGAGCACAGGCACTCACACACTCAACCCACACACACACACACACACAGGCACTCCCACATAAACAGTAGAGCACAGGCACTCACACACACAAACCACACACTCCCACTAAACAGTAGAGCACAGGCACTCACACACACAAACCACACACACTCCCACTAAACAGTAGAGCACAGGCACTCACACATACACACACACACACAGGATAAGTAATATGATAATCTAGGGAAAACCAATGTTTAACTCACAGCACTCACACACACAGGCACACAGGCACTCACACATACACACACACACAGGCACTCACACATACACACACACACAGGCACTCACACACAATATGATAATCTAGGGAAAACCAACTCACCAGAAACCTTAGATGAACAGCTGAAGGGGTCTGCTGTATGTATCCAAGGGAGTGCTTAACCCTTTCATTACCGGCGACGTCTCTTCATTATATTCTGGCTACTACTAATCGATTTTATTCAGTTTAGGAAGGATCTCTAGCAATTATAAAGCTTCGAACTATCTCAATTAACCCTTTTAACTACCACAGATCCTTCCTAAGCTGCATAAAATCGTTCAAATATAGCTAGAATTAGATACAACAGACTTCGCCGGTACAGAAGGGGTTAAGGGGAGGGTTTTAGTTTCATCTCTAGACCTCCATCAAGCTTAAAATTACACCCCCTTGAGCCCCTTTCAAGATAAATTTGTAAATTTTTTGGTATAAAAATTTCCCGGCCAAAGGCCGGTTCCTCTTAAATTACAGGCTCGCTATAGCTCGCCAGGAAAATATCGACACCTAAATAACACGAAAGTTCTTAAAATTGACAGAAATGGGGCGAAGTTCTTAAAATCGCCTAACTAATGGGGCGAACGTCTTAAAATCTCAAAATCATTGGGGCTAAACATGAGGGAAAAAGGGATCCAGAAAAAAAGTCCCTCAAGTGAAAATCTCCCCTTAAGGGGTACATATGCCCTAGTAACAGATATAACTCGTTGACGTGATGGGCTGGTCTATCAGAGTGAGAGCTGAGCGATCTCTGCCATACACATAGCTTACTCTGACTGTTCCTTTTACTTATATATCTTCTAGATCTCAAGTGACGGCGTCTTTTCCGTGGATCGACCTCCCTACTGCCAACCTAAAAGTTGGCAGATTGGGAGCCAAAGCGTCACATTTTTCCCTTGCCCCTCAACTTTCCCTTCATAATTGCTGAGGGGCACAGGGCCTTGGGTGGGGCTTTGGTTTCCCGGGCGTTTCTGCGCCCTCCTCAGCTCCCTGCCTTAGAGTGGCTTCGGTCACCTGGGTTTTGTTAGTGGTAAGCAGGGAGGGTTTTGTGGGGGCGCTCTATGGCCTTGGCCATGCTCGGGACCTTGGGGCTGTTCGGCCAGGCAGCCTGGGGAACAACAACAACAACAACTCGTTGACGTCTGTAGCACATAATTGGTGTCGAGTTATTTGACCACTTGCGAGTTTCAGGCTATAAGGAAGTTGGAGCCGTGAGCATCGACATTACAGAAAAATGCAATAATAAGTTTCTGTTGGATAAAAAAAGATTGGGTTTATGTAATTATATATGTATTATGACCGTATTTTAGCTGATAATTCTGCTAAATATTGATGGCTACGGCTCCAACTTCCTTATAGACCATAACTCGCAAGTGGTCAATTAGGGTGAGGTTTCTGGACCTCCTTCTCCCTCATGTTTAACCCAATTACTTTTGATAAATTAAGACCTTCACCTCATTAGTTTGGTGATTTTAAGACTTTTCGCCCTATTTCTTTGTCAATTTGGTTAAAATCTAGGACCTGCGATTCAAGCTGTCGACTGTCGAGCGATAGGAACCGGTCCTGGGCTGGGACATTTTCCTTCCGAAAAATGAACAAATTTATCTCGAAAGTAGGTCTTGGCTGTATTTGTTATAAGGTTGATGGAGGTCTAGGGAGGAAACTAACTAACTAACTAACTAACTAACTAACTAACTAACTAACTAACTAAATAAATATATAAATAAATATTTATAAATAAAAACAATAACAATAATCAAGTCAGTCAGTCAGTAGCCAGCCCTCACTCCCACAAGGGGTAGGGAGGATCAGCAAGATACACGAGAAAGGAAAAATAGGTGAAAAAAAAAAAAAAAAAAAAAAAAAAAAAAAAAAGGCCTTATAATAATAATAATAGTAATAATAACAATTATAATAATAATAATCTATATATCTATCTATATAGCCTACTCAGGCTCAATCCTCACTTTTCCTATTGTTTTTAATAATAATAATAATAATAACAATAATAATAACAGAAATAATAATAACAATAATAGTAATCAAACTAATAATAATAATAATAAAAACAACAATCTCCATTATCATTGACGTCACAGTAGCGACTTCCTCATTGCCTGACGTCCGGCTGGCTCAGTTGGTAGCGTTAGGGAAGATTATTATTATTATTATTATTATCAAAGGTTTCCGGTTAAGTCTTGATACTATAGTCTATTCGCTGTATGTAGGCGAGAAATCATGACCTCTATCCTCTGTAACTCAAAAAAGGGCTAGAGCAAATTGGCTGTAAATTTCCACATCTAGCGGCTCGCTTGGTGTAGTGACTAGCGTCTCGGACTTCCACCCAGAAGGCCCGGGTTCGCGCCCACGCTCGGCGCATTAAAGATTTTTCACAAGCACTGAGTCGTTACCATCCCTCATGAGCAAAGGGATGGGATAGTAGTACAGGACCCCAATGGAAATACGCCTAATCGGCCTTATTGAGCTATCCTTAGCTAGCTTAGCATGCGCTAGCTTTAAGAACTATTATTATTATTATTATTATTATTATTATTCCTTGACTGACTCTTCCCAAATGGTAGAAATATTAGCTCGATTACTCGTCGTTTTTGAGTTACAGAGGTTAGAGGTCATGATTGCTCGCCTACTTACAGCGAATTGACTATAAACTCTAGGATATGGTTCCATGTCATCTCAACCAGTGCCAAATTAACTCAGACCAACCAAACCAGTGCCAAAATATAGTACTAATCTAACCGTATTGGTTGTTTTGGTACTGGTTGAGAGCTACTGGTTGAAATGGTCTACTGGTTGAGTTGACCGGTCACCCTAGGATATGAGTAGTACTTTCTTGTGTGTGTGTGTGTGTGTGTGTTTGGATGTGAGATGGATAAGTATTGAGAGGTTTTTGTGTGTTTGTGGGTTTAAATGCGGGTTTATTTGAAGTTTTAAATATGTTTTGTATGTAGTTTTAAATGGGGTTTGTTTGTGGCTTTAAATGGGGCTTGTATGTGGGTTTAAATGGGGGTTGTTTGTGGGTTTAAATGGGGTTTGGTTTTTTGTTTTAAATGGGGCTTGTGTGTGGTTTTAAATGGGGTTTGTGTGTGGTTTTAAATGGGTCTTGTTTGTGGTTTTAGATGGAGTTTGCTTGTGGGTTTTAAATGGGTCTTATTTGTGGTTTTAGATGGAGTTTGCTTGATTTAAATGGTGCTTGTGTGTGGTTTTAAATGGGTTGTGTTTGTGGTTTTAAAAGGGTTGTGTTTGTGGTTTTAATGGAGTTTGTTTGTGGTTTTAAATGGGGTTTGTGTGTGGTTGTAAATGGGACTTATATGTGGTTTTAAATGGGGTTTGTATATGGTTTTAAATGGAGTTTGTATCTGGTTTTAAATGGGGGTTGTATATGGTTTTAAGGGGAGATGGGCATACTTATTTGATAATTTATGTATCTTTATATTATTTTATTAGGTTCCTCCCTAGACCTCCATCAAGCTTAACAAACATCCATTAGATCCCAATTCTAGATTAATTTGTACATTTTTCGGTAGAAAAATATCCCGGACGAAGGCTGATTCTTCAAAAAATTACAGGTTTTTGTAAGTGTTTATTGGGAGTTTTTGTGTGTTCAATACGTGGTTTTAAGGGGAGATGGGCCGTTTTTCTGGGCCCCTTTCTCCCTCGTGTGTAGCCCAATTAGTTTTGAGATTTCATGACGTTCGGCCCATTAGTTTGGCCATATTAACACCTTTCGCCCCTTTTCGTTGTCAATATTATGACCTTTCGTGCCATTTAAGTGTTGATTTTTTCCTGGCAAGCGATAGCGAGCCTGAAATTTTAAGAGGAATCGGCATTCGGCTGGGACATTTTTCTACCGAAAAATGAAAAAAAAAAAAAAAATATGTCTAGGCCCTACGGAGTGTTTTTCTAAGCTTGATGGAGGTCTAGCGAGGAAACTAAGAAATAAATGATTAAACAAATAAACAGACCCCCAAAACGGCCCATCCCCCCTTAAATGAGTTTTATGGATAATTATTGTGGGTTTTTGTGGTGTTTTGTGGATATTTCATTGGTGTTTTTGTCCTGTGTTTGTGTGTGTGTGTGTGTTTGTCCGGATGTACAACAATGATAACGATAGTGACATCTGGTACGGTACACTCACACACACACACGCTCACACATACTTATACACACGCAGCTTCACGTGTACTTACACACGCTCACACTTACACACGCTAAAACACACACACACACTTATATACACGCACTTCCACGTCCTACTCCCCTGAAGTATGTATAGGTGCTCTCGTTAGCAGCCAGGATCAATCTGTTGATCACTTAGAATAAAGAATAGGAACCAAACAAGCAGGGCACTACCCAGGGGAGTCCTATAGGCATGTGATAAGTAGTGGCAGGAAATCCGGTTTCATTTTTATGGCTTCCCCCACGGTTTCTGTTTGTGTCTCGCCTATACAAGGTGTTATACCAGGTTTTTGCTGGGGTTGTATTGACTTTATAGGTAGGTCCTTACTTGACTGGAGAAGATGAGAACACACAAGAATACAAGCACGAAGGTAATAGAGGATAATATAACACAAGAGTATGAGATGAGGGAGAAAAAACGAAGGAGGAGATGGAAGCACCAGTATAGAAACAACTCCTGTCACCACGCCGCCAAGACAAGAGGACATAAGAGTCTCATCACTATGTCAGGCCCGGGTCGCCACCATCACCTCGCCACTTCCCCCGATACCAGGAAAGGACATAAATGTGAGGTTAACCTCCAATACCACCAGCAAAACCAGAGAAGTCCAATACCAACGTCCAGGAAGGGAAACCTTCCATAAGGCCCAAACCACCACGCGCCCATCTTGCCCGGAGACTCTCATCCGCCGTGGCGTGAATTCCGAGAAGGGCTACCGCCGTCGACACACACCCTCCTCCGCGCACAACCGCCCTTCTAAACCCGAGATGCTCAGCCGGAAGGAATGACGGAATTGGTAAGACCTCTCCAACCGAATCCAGAAGAGGTACAGTTGAAAAGATACTCTAGATGGCACCGGCAGACTAGATATCTGGAAGACTTGGGATAATAACCAAGAAATTGCCTTGAGGGAGTAAGACACTGGTGGAACTACTCAACGCATTTTTTGAAGGTAACTTGGATTTGCTCGTACTCTTGTTGGACCACAATGGTGACACCCAACATCTTTACATTGCCTCGGTACAGGATTTACTATAATTAGAGTATGTAGTACCGACAAGCGCTCTAGCTCTAGTAAACCTACAAACATAGTAAGGCTGGTTGGAAGAGCATAAGATACAGGTAAAACGGCTTCCTTATCAGTCAGGACTCATAGTGGAGGGTGTAAGACACTGGTGTAACAAGTTACAACTCCCTACGATACGAGAGCGTAAGACACTGGTGTAACGGCTCGTACTCGTAACTATCCCAAAATTCCATCATATAAGTTCCTCTAGAGACTCACATAGAAGTCTAGGTTGGGATTGTAAGAGAGAGAGCGTAAGACACTGGTGAAACGGCTCCTTATTTTAATCCCATGATACGAGAGCGTAAGACACTGGTGTAACGGCTCATTTTCATGCAAGACCCTCACCTTTACAGTCTTCAGAAGATCTACAAAGAAGTCGTCCCCTACCTTCTGTCACCGTCACACGACCGGACCACCCCCACGGACCAGGACGTCGTAGGGAATACCAGGCAGCAACGTCTTCAGAGATCATCGGAACCTGCCTATATCTTCCCCTGGAGACGCATAGAGGATCCTCAAACGTACTGCTATTTAGAACCTATCCCTGTCTTATGTAACATTGCACCTCTACCCATATGATTTTGTGTGAATAAGAATAACCTATGTTTGTACTCTGTGTTATATTATCCTCTATTACCTTCGTGCTTGTGTTCTTGTGTGTTCTCATCTTATCCAGTCAAGTAAGAACCTACCTATAAAGTCAATACAACCCCAGTAAAAACCTTGTATAACAATGATGATAATAGTGATAATAGGGATAATGTCAGTCATTCACAGAAGACAAGCCCACCACAGGCATTTTGGGCAGCATTTTCTTTGATTACGATTCGCAGTAAAGCCGGCATCACACGAGCGCTTTTTCACTCAACATTTATCCTCAACACTGGTCTGGCAGCTTATGTGGTCAACGTATATAATATTTTGGTTGCCTAAATCCATCTATCATCAGTCTAGTTTCCAATACCAGTGAAAAATAGTCCAGTAATATTGCCAGAAAAATGTTGATCATTGAATGTTGACTATAAATGCTCTCGTGTGTTACCGGCTTAAGCACCATCGTAACCAAAATTGAGATTAAATGCCTCACTTGCCCTAATTTTGGCTTCCTCCGAGGGAAACTTGACAAGGCATCTGACACTTCCCAAATGGTAGAAACAGTAGCTACATTACTCTGGCCATTTTTGAGTAATATAAGTTAGGAGTTAAGATTTTTGGCCAACCTAAACTAAACAGCTTCACTGATCCTAGGAATTGAGTAACACCCCGTATTAACATTAACCCATGAAATCCGGGGGGTCTCATATGATCCCGATCGCTGTATCCGGGGCCATTTGGGTACAGGCAAACTTCATAATTCAGTAGCTACTGATTTAGACCACCTAGAGCAGAACTTTTTTGCAAATTGTAGAAAATTTTGTTGTCTGTAGAATGCCGTTATGACATCGCTACGACACGTGGTTGCCGTGTTATGATGATTTTAGTGGCGTATTTTGCCTTGTATGAGGCCTCCCGGATTCCTGCCAATTTTGTTTTTGTCTCGTATGAGGCCTCCCGGATTCCGTGGGTTAATCATCAATTACAAACCCCAATGCACTCGAATAAACTAATGAAAGCATATGGTCCTCCCGGGATTCGAACTCGGGACACCACACCCAGAACATAAGCATCTAAACCATTACACCACCAACACAGTTAAAGGTTGAATACACTATCACGATTAATATCCATTTTCAAATTTTGGATATCAATCTAATCATGTACTCGACCTAACTGCATTATGGAAAGCGTAATGTTTTAGTGAGTGGAAAGAACAATGAAATACTTGGCTCTTCACCTTGGCAAGGCAATGTTCCTTGAAGAGGCTACACCAGAGCTATACAAAAACAGTTTCTGAAATGATCTTGTACAATACTAATTCTTTTAACCCCTTCTGTACCGGCGACTTTTTTGAAATTTTTTTTTTTTTTTTTTTTTTTTTTTTTTAATATTAGTTTAACCAGACCACTGAGCACTACAAAAGAACTCTCATAGGGCTGGCCCGAAGGATTCGACCAAGATATATAACTAAACGAGTGAAGATAGATAGGGAAGGGCAGTAGGGGAACAAATCGAGGAAGGTGAAGACACGCAGACATTTCTCGCCATTTCACCAGTTCAGCCGGACCACATGAGCTCCACATCAGAGCTCTTATAGTGCAGGGCCGAAGGATGAGGCAAGAACTGCTACACCGCAACACCAACCAAGAAGTGATCAGGGCGAAGAATGAGAGATCACGTCGAAGATAGAAAGTCACATCGAGAAGCAAAAAAGCATTACCGAAGGGAATCAAGTCAGTCCGGCCACAACAGCAACCGAAGAGACAAAACGGGTCAGGAGTCAATCACCTAGCGAGGCCAGGGAGACATTCATGAGATAGAGGCTGCCCGAGGACAGCCAAATGGGACAGAATAAGAATAGAAGGGGAAAAACATAGAATGAGGAATGAAAAACTACTCAAAATTAGTCAAGCTGAGGACGAAAGCTCGAGGGGAGATTGGAAGGGAAATTACCATGACCACATCCATCCCCCATTAAGCCCCAGTCGCCGGCCCCCCAATCGCAGCAAGGAGAGTAGTATCAGGGGGGATTTTGGCTACTATTAGACGATTATATTCAGATTACGAACGGCCCGCAGCCATTAACAGGCTTCGAACTATATCACTTAACCCATTTTACTACCAGATTCTTCTTAAACTGCATAACATTGTCTAAATATAGCTAGAATAAAATGAAAAAGACGTCGCCGGTACAGTAGGGGTTAATACGATTAATCTACTGTAGTTATTTTTCTCTAAACCTAATTAATAGTATTATACAAAAATGACAGAAAATGGGAAGTAAATTATTGTGCTATTCTTTATTAACGCAATATCGGTATTTAAATTATATAAAGTTCTATGGCTACAAAATTGTGCTTAAATCATAGTAATTCTAGCACAATATACAGTACAGTACACAGGAAATAGAGGCAAGATAGAAGATTAAAAAGAGTTCAACATTATACTTCCATGAACACCAAGTCATGTGTTATACATTTGTCAAGTAAATTTGTATTTGCTACAAATTGTCTAATATCAAAATTTTGTAATAAAAAGTCCTAGCAACCTGGGATGCGCGGAATTTTGGTGTGAGTATCCTAGGTTCGAGTCCTTGGAGTGCCACATGTATTTGTTGATTTCATTAATTGAGTTACTCGTAGAGACAGATTGAGGAATGAAGAGATACGTAGGAGAGTGGGGCAGCAGGAACATTTGTCAGCCAGAGTGGACAGAAGGGTGCTGAGCTGGTATGGTCATGTTGAACGAATGGGAGATGAAAGGCTTACAAAGAGAATATGTGAGTCAGGTACAAGGGGAGATAGAAGGGCAGGAAGACCCCATTGAGATGGAGAGACTGTGTAAGAAAAGCTTTGGATGATAGAGGAATGACTATAGATCAGGCAGGGGAAGTGGTGGTGGACAGGAGTGAATGGAGAATGCTTGTGAATAGTTGAGTGAACACGTGGTCTTTTGAAGTAAGGGGTCGGGCGCAAGTTCGACTAGATAATAGTCCATCAGGCGCCTGGCCCGGGGAGACGATTAATATGAAGGGTGAGCCTGGAAGTGTGGTGGGAGGGCTTGTGGCTTTGGCTCCGCTGCATGTCTGCCTGCCGAGATCGGAACCTCTCCAGGTGGTTGGGGGCCGGGGGAGTGCTGGAGCGACCTTGGTGACCCTGGTCTCTGGGTCTTCTCCTGGGTGACCTGGATGTGTGTGAGTTTGTGCTTTTTATGTGTTTATTCGTTATTTTTATGTTGTTTTTGTGTTTTCCCTGTTCTTGCTCTGTCTTGAGTCGGCTACCCCCAAAATGGGGATTGGGCCTGAGCATATAGAGATAGATAGATTAATTGAGTTTAGAAATAAGGTTGGTTGGTGAAAAAATATGAACGAAGGGTAGAAGCATGCTTCAATCTCAAATCTGGGAGACTCCAGGATGGCATGGAAATTATCTATCACCATTTTTATCATTCAAGAATCTCAAAATTGACACAGCGCTCCAATGCCACCCACTCAATTTTGCCAATGAGTTTAGCTAGACATATGCTATATACTGTATTAGCATAATCCAAGCGCTTTCAAGCACTTGCGGGCGGTTCAAAATAGGTCGGCTGAGAGCCGACGCTGGTATTACCGTGGAAATTATGTGCATCGGCTGACATACGTCACTGGGACGGGACGGGTTAAAGATGACCTGAACTGCATTGATACAAAGTTATAAACGACAAACACTATACTGTATGGAGCTGCCAATTTAACCCCTTCAGTACGTCAATGCCAGGGTTGTGGAATCTGTAAAAAATCACACCCATTTGAACAGCAAATTAGCTGGAACGGTTGCCATAAGGGAAGCTATTCTTTTCTTCGAGTCGCTGACACCGAGTATAGAATACAGATTGATGCAGTTTTTTACCACCATGCACTCCCTGCTGAATCAGGGACTTCAGTGAACAGTTGCCACAGATTGCTAGACTTGCTAGACCGCACCATCCACCACTGCACTGGCTTCTGCTTTGATAGCGTAATGCATAAGTGTGCGGAATTTCGGTATGAGTATCTTAGGTTCGAGTCCTTGGAGTGCCACATGTATTTGTTGATTTCATTAATTGAGTTTAGAAGTGAAGTTGGTTGGTGAAAAAATATAAATAGCACACTGACTGGCCCGAGACTCGAACCCTCGACCTCACGGTTTGCAGGCAAGTGCTTAACCAACAGCGCTACGGCCTATGGCCGGTAGTTGTAGATATTAAAAAAGTACAAATTTGTTGTGATAATAAAAAATATCTACAATGTAATTATTATGTTCTCTCCACCAACCAACTTCACTCCTAAACTCGATTAATGAAATCAACAAACACATGTGGTAGTCCGGGGACTCGAACCCAGGACGCTCACACCGAAAATCAACACAATTATGCATTGCGCCAAGACGACAGTTAAAGAAATATGCACAAGCCTACAATTTATTATGCAGTTTTGAATCCTGTATATCAATAAATAGATGTATAAATTATTGGTAAGTTAAATAGTAAATAAATTCTATAAAAACCCTACAACTAAGATAAGTTAAAATTAATAAATACCTGTACAATAATAACAAAGACAAGCTTAGGTAGTCGGCTGACCTGTCATTTGGAAAACGCAAATACTCTACATAAAAGTAACACACAAATATATACATACGAAAATCCATTTATCGAATACTGGATATCAATCTAATCATGTACAGTACTGGACCCAACTTCCCTTTGAAAATGGGGCACAGATCTGACACTTGACACACACCGTACAAATCAACACTCATTTGCCCTTCAACTTTCCCTTCATAATTGCCGAGGGGCACAGGGCCTTGGGTGGGGCTTTTGTTTCCCGAGCGTTTCCGCACCCTCCTCAGCTCCCCGCCTTGGAGTGGCTTTGGTCACCTGGGCTTTGTTAGTGGTAAGCAGGGATATATATTGTGTAATATATATTGTGGGGGCGCTCGGTTATGGCCTTGGCCTTGCTCGGGACCTTGGGGCTGCTCGGTCAGACAGCCTGGGGAACAGCAACAACAAAAACAACACACTCATACACAACACTACTTGGACCCTACTGTATATCCCTACATAATTATAATGTAAAACTTGGAAAATAAACAAACCAAAACTTGGACGAACACAGTAAAAAGACAAAACAATACAAAACAAAACAATATAACAAAATATAACAATAAATAAATAAAACGCAGTTTGTGACATTAAATTCATACCTTCAATGGTTAGACACAGATGCATATAAATATAATTAGCTCACAACTAAGGAAATAATAGCTCACAACTAAGGAAAGAGGTAACCCTTTAGTACCGGTGCCGCCCATTTAACATTATTCTGGCTACTAGTAAACGCTTTTAGTCAGTTTAAAAAGGGCCTCCAGTAATTAATAGGCTTCGAGCGATCTCACTTAACCCTTTTTACTACCACAGGACCTTCTTAAACTGCATAAAATAGTCTAAATATAGCTAGAGACAAATTAAAAAGACATGGCAAGTACAGAAGGGGTTAAATTCATATCTTGAATGGTTAGACACAAATGTATATAAATATAATTACTGTAGCTCATAACTAATGCCGGTATCACACGAGAGCTTTTATACTCAACATGCCATGAACAACATTTTTGGGATATTTTACACTGGTATCGGAAACTAGACTGATGGTAGATGAACTTAGGTGACCGAAATATTATAAATGTTGACCTCGTAAGCTGCCAGACCAGTGTTGAGGATAAATGTTGAGAGAAAAAGCGCTCGTGTGATACCAGCTTAAGGAAATAATAAGTTAATAATGGGGATCACCGAGGTAAAGTCGTTTTTTCTCACGTCCTAATTCGAGATTATAGTTGTAGAGGTATGTATTTCTTGAATATTGAGGAAGTTTTGTTCAAGTGTGTTAGGAGGATGACCTAGATGTGTGTGAATTTGTATTTTGTTTTTGTGTGTTCATTGTTTTCTGTTGTCCCTATTCTGGCTCTGTCTTGAGTCGGCACCCCCCCCCAAAAAAGAAAAGAGGGGAAAAAATAAGAAAACATAGGAAAAGTGGGGATTGGGCCTGAGTATGTAGAATAGAAGTAGAGGTATTTCTAGAATATTGAGGAAGTTTTGTTCGTGTGTGTTATGAGGTAAGTTAGTGTTACAAATAGACTTGAAATAGAAGTGTATTAATCAGGAGTTGCTATTAAGATTTCCTACTCTAAACCTTCTAATAATAAAATAGCATACAACATAAAGGGGGGTCACCGTTTTTTTTTCTCTTTCTCTCCTTTTCTCTCTTTCTCTGGCTTGTATCCATTCGGCCCCATTCAGCCAACTGTTTAAAGAAGTTTATCCCCATCCAGGTGTTGATTTCTTCCTGGCGAGCAATAGTGAGGCAGCATTGTATGGAGTAATCCGGCTTCACCGGAGACATTTTTCCATCAAAAAATTTACAAATTTAGTTTGCTGTCAAAACAAAAATATATATATGCTGGCTCGCTACCACTAGCCAGGAAAATATTGACACCTGGATGGGGGTAAACATCTTAAAACAGTAGGCTGAATAGGGCCGAATGGATATAAGCCAAAGAGAGAGGGAGAGAAAGGGAAAAAAATTGAGGTGGGCTCCCTTAACCACGTCCGTCCAGTGTGGTCTTTAGTGTTTCTGAGCCACGGCCTCCTTGCGACCCATAAGTACAGAAAACACCACCCCGGCAATCTTCTCGTAGCAGACAAACATGAGTGCGGCCGTTAGTACCGTCTGTAGTAGCTTGGCCTCCAGGCCCTTGAACAGTCCACGCACTCCATACTTCCTGTGGGAAAGTACATCATAGTATAACTTTACTCAATATAACAACATAATATAGAATTATAATGTAAAACTTGCAAAATAAACAAACCAAAACATACGAACACTGTAAAAAGACAAAACAACTACAGTAATCAAAATCGCTATGGGGAAAGAACGCTTAAGTAAAATAATAATTTATAAATAAAAGATCACAATCAACCACATATGGTGTACACTACTAGACGAGCAAGTTAATGTTTCAATTTAAGGAACACCCTGTCGCCTATGTATGTAACGCTAAACCCCAGCTACGCAATGGTTGCGTCCGCCTTAATTACTCTTGTCCTATGGCACCTAGAGGGTTCAGATTTGTATGGGAACTGCTTTAGTATCCCACGGAACAATACCGATGGTTGGAAACCCTCCAAGTTCAGCCGCGTGCGTGCGTGTGGGCGCGCGCGGGAGTGATTTTCCAGTATTTTGCCTACCCATCATCCCATGTTAATTGGGACTTTCTGCTGCCCCACAGGACCCCCAAATGACCTAGGTGGGCATTTTTTTGCTGTTGTTCCTTCATTACTAACCCATCCCATATGTTTTCAGGAAAAACAAAAGTGACAAGTGGCTGGTCCTGGAGTGTACATTTATAAGTAACACCCCATTCTTTAACATTAATATCAAATACAAACCCCAATGTACTTGAATAAACTAATGAAAGCATATGTCCCCTCCCGGGATTCGAACTCGGGACACCAGACCCAGAACATAAGCACCTAAACCATTACACCACCAACACAGTTAATATTATATTAAATCGCTTGGCATCCACCGGGTTAATCCAACTGACCTGACAATGTAGAGCATGATGGGTATTAGTCCAGCCTTCTGTGGTAGACCCTCGAAGCTGTGGCCATGCTGTGGGGAGAGAGAGAGAACCATTATTAACCCCTTCTGTACCGGTGATGTACGGTCGCGCTAATAAGTCATGTCTCGGGTGGCATTACGTTACATAGAACTACAGTAGGGTCCCGCATAAAACGAGCGACCTAAAATATTAATATTTAATTTTCGATCAGAACGAATGTGATCACATAAAACGAGTCCGCCGCCAAAGTGGGGCAAATCCGAGGAGTTTTCATATAGAGCGCCGAAATATCGTACAAAACGTACAAAATATCGTACGCTTTCATATAGAACGCCGAAATATCGTACAAAACGTACAAAATATCGTACGCTCCTGACGGAAATTTACGCTTCCAGTGAACAATGACGATATTGGGCCACCAAAATGCTGTGTTCACATAAAATGAAATCGCATAAAATGCCCTCGTTTATCGACCATATACTCGTTTTATGTGAGACCCTACTGTACATTCATCCTACTTTCTATCTGTCAGAATCCTACATTATTATTGCCTTCCATTCGTGTAATCATCAGGCTATCATAGTGCAGTTGGGTATGTGTAAGGGATGTCTCAGCACCAATTATGTTTTGATCAATAATTGGTATCAGCAATATCTAAGCTTCATTTCTTCATATTGAGTGAAATATACAAACATGTTCCTACACTTACCCACCCTATTCAACATCTGACCGATATTAATACAGCACAGAGGAAGCCAAACGTAATGACAGCTGGGACATGACTTATTAGCGCAACTGTACTTTTCATAATATGCTGGCAACTATTTGACAGCTTTATTCAGTTTAGAAAGGGTGTCTAGTTATTAAAAGGCTGCAGACTATCTCAACTAATCCTTTTCACTACCATTTATCCTTCCTAAGCTTCATAAAATCGTCTAAATGTACAGTAGCTGAAATCAAATAATTTTAAGAGACGTCGCCGGTACAGAAGAGGTTAATTGGCATTCAGAGCCCGACTCAATCAAATAACTTTAGTGTAAGTCTCTTCAACGTCGAGGGAAGTAAAATATAAAACTTGAAAACTAACTCAAAAGTTACTGTTCAAACTAATAAGCCTAGATGTGTGTGAATTTGTATATGGTTTTTGTTGTGTTGTCCCTATTCGGGCTCTGTCTTGAGTCCTCTCATCATAATGAAAGGGTTAAGACTATACACTGACCCTCTGTTTAGCCTGGACCAGCTGTATGGGGTAGGTGAGGACGGTAGCGATAGCCTTAGCTGCTGCTCCCACACCAAACACAGCCAGGGAGCTCAACTGTGGACCCCCGGACACTTTCTGGGCTTGTTGCTTCATAGATTCATAAGCCATGAACTGTATGGCCGGGTTGACTGTTAGCACCAAGGACGAGGCAGCTCCAGACCATAGACCAGCAATGCCTTCCTCTCTCCCAACACGCTGAAGTCCATCTGGAATTATGGCATTATATTATTATCTTATTACTGTACCGTACTTAAAACAATCTATCCGCAGTCAACCTGCCAATACCAGTGAAAAATATTATCAAATATTGCCAGAATAATAATTATTTAATTGTAAAACTTGCTCAGCATGCCCTTGTTTTGGTTTGCTTATTTTGCAAATTTTACATTATAATTACCCAGCATGCCCTTGTAGCGTCTGCGGCTGGGGGAGGCCTGACTACTGGCGCCCACCTTAGCTCCCTGCATCTTCAGTCTTGTGTTCACCACCCACAGGGGATTGGTTGACATCACATTGATCGAACCTGTAGGGGGGAACACAGTTATACTCTCTTTCTTTTCAGCTGATGAGAAATTTAATCCCTTAGTCGCTAATTTCTCGATACTTAACCCTTCCTACCCGGGCTACCTTAGGTAAGGACAGCTCGGCAGAAGGGCAGCTACCCGGCCGTCCTTACCTAAGACGGCAGCTTAATAGCCTAATTAAGCTTGGTCTGAACGCCGTGCGTACGACGTATGTCAACAAACCCAAGTGTTGCGTCACCGCACCTCCGAAAACAAAAAGGAGAAGACTCTTCAATGTTATTGTTCTGACGTCAGACGAAATTAGTGTCTGAAAAGCCCCCATATTGGCAACATCTCTGCAATATTTGCTCCACTGAAATCGTCATCACAACTGAACCAGTTGACTTACAGAGCTCTACTCAACGCCAAACTACAGATTGAAAACCGCACTACGATTATAGATGAGTGGGAAAGTTCTAGCAGTGAAAATAAACATAAATACGGTAGCCTAGGCCTAGACGTTTTTCAGCCATTTCGCCCGGGTACGGGCGACCGTCCTTAGGTAAGACAGGCCGGGTAGGAAGGGTTAATGGAAATATGTTTTTTTTTTTTTTTTTTTTTTTTTTTGTACATTAGTTTAACATATGAGTGGATAGGACTAGAGCCTAAGGTACAGTTGAGATCATTGATAAATATTAGAAAGAGAATTGGAAAACTCTAAGGAACACCAAAGTTGATAGGTTGAGGAAGTGAACAATGGCCGTTCACAATTGCAGCTATGGAGCGTTCTGAAAGGAAATTAGAGACAAAAGCACAGATAGAGGGATAGAAACCGAAGGAGGGTAGTTTGGAAATCAAAGACTTGTGCCAGACTCTATTGAAGGCTTTCGATATGTCTAGACTCTCTAGATTAATGTTAAGAAAGGGGTGTTACTTAATTGATGAAAGAGTTTTGGGCGAATCGAAGAACAGAATTGTACACCCTAACCTGCCAGCATGCCCAGCAGTAGATCCTTTAGAGCCGCCTTGTCTGGGTTGGCCACTCGTCTGAGGCCGTGGAAGGTGTAGAAGTAAACAAAGTTGGAGCAGTACAGACTCTCTATCACCGGCAGCAGACCTCGGTACAGTCCAGTTCTGGGGAGTATTGCAAGTATTAACCTCTTTTTAACAGCTGGTTTTGTTTTTGTTTTTCCTTCCTCTATCCAGTGTCTCTTAAAAAAAAAAAAAAAAAAAAAAAAATGGTCAAGTGTAAATATATATATATATAACCAAAGTAATATGCAACAGAGTAGGTTGACAAAATATAGAAAAAGTGGTGCATACCCATGTGCAGTATAGGTAGCACCAACAAACTTAACAACTTTCTTGACCTCTTAACTTTTCATAACTCAAAAGGGCCTTGGGCAAACTGGCTGTAAATATCCACACCTATTTCCTGGTGGGCTCTTCCCTAATTATAGAAATGTCAGCTCGATAACTTTCATACATTTTGAGTTATGAGAAGTTAAGGGGTCAAGAAAATTGTCAAGTTCGTTGGCACTACCCATAGTACAGTACCCGGTACAGTATGCAGGTAAGGGGTGGGTGTGAACTCAATTCAATGTAGCAAATAAACAAACCAAAACTGGGACGATACAAGATAAATGCAAAAGAACTAATAAAAATCCCTATGTGGAAATTACGCTTAATAATTAAATGCCAAGTTTTTATTATTAACAGCGAATTTCGGTACTGAATCTTCGTACTAGCTGATCAAAATGGGGGGGGGGGAAAGGAGGGGATTTGGACACATGTGGAGGAGTGATAAGAGGTATGGAGGGGAATTAAACGGACTAGTGTACCCTAATGGATGTATCGAACCACATTGTCACTCTCTTATCCTCATTAACCCCTTCTGTACCGGTGATGTCTTTTAACTTTATTCTGGCTAGTATTAGACTACTTATTTCAGTTGAAAAAGGGCCTCCAGTAATGAAAAGGCTTCGAACTATCTCGCTTAACCATTTTCACTACCATAGATCCTTCCTAAACTGCACAAAATCATCTAAATATAGAAAGAATAAAACTGAAAAGACGTAGACGGTACAGAAGGGGTTAAAAAGATAACACCCAGACCATGTACAGTCGGCCTAATAAGTGATGTCTCGGTACCAATTATGTTTAGATCAATAATTGGTATCAGCAATATTTACACATGATTTTTTCTTTTTTTTGAGCGAGATATACAACCATGTTCCTACACTTACCCACCCTATTCAACATCTGAGACATTAATACAGCACAGAGCGAGCCAAACGTAATGATAACAGACATTAATACAGCACAGAGCGAGCCAAACGTAATGATAGCTGAGACATGACTTATTAGCGCCACTGTACCCTTAACAGATAACAAGCAGTACTTATCACATAATCCAATGTCCACTATTTTTTTTATAATCCTGGAATATTCCCTACACCAAACTGTATGTATGTATGTATTACTCAGGCCCATTCCCCACTTTTCATTTTTTTTTCCTGGGGGCGGCCGACTCATGACAGAGCCCGAACAAGGACAACACAACAGAAAACAATGAACACACAAAAACAAAATACAAAACAGAGCCCAAACAAAGACAAGTTAGACAACACAACAGAAAACAATGAACACACAAAAACAAAATACAAATTCACACACATCTAGGTCACCCAGAAGACCCAGAGACCAGGGTCACCAAGGTCCCTTCAGCACGCCCCAGACCATAAATGTAGCCGTGTATTTGGTAACGATGACTAAATAGAAGAAATACAGTAGGTCTCTGGTTTGACACCCTGTTTAATGGGGGGGGTCACCTGCTTTTTTTTAATCTCCTTTTCTCTCTCTCTCTCTGGCTTGTATCCATTCTGCCCCATTAGCCTACTATTTTAAGACGTTTATCCCCATCCAGGTGTCGATTTCTTCCTGGCGAGCGATAGCAAGCCAGCATTGCATGAAGAAATCCGGCTTTGCCGGAGACATTCTTCTATCGAAAAATGTACAAATTTAGCCAGCTGTAAAAATAAAATAAAAAATATGCTGGCGAGCGGTAGGAAAAAATTGACACCTGGATGGGGATAAACATCTTAAAACAGTAGGCTGAATGGGGCCGAATGGATACAACCCAGAGAGAAAAGGCGAGAGAGAACACAAATTTGAGGTGGGCCCCCTTAAATAGATAGGCATAAATGGGTAACTTACAGTCCTTCCTGCTTGTATATCTCCACCAGCTGCAGCAGGGCGTTTCTGCTGGTACGACCATCCTCCACTGTCAGAAAAATTACTTTGGTTAGTTTCAATCTAAATAATGTAAGAAAATGTACAGTCTCCCTCACTATCCGATGCCCCAATTTACGATGTTATTATAGATTTTTAGGTGTTTTGTGTTTGGGTTTTGGTTGGTCCGAGAACACATCCTTATTTACCCCATGAATTTTAGGGTTCGCTATACGATTTTTCTGTTTAAGATAGTGTTTTTCTGTTTAAGATAGGGTTTTTCTGTTTAAGATAGTGTTTTTCTGTTTAAGATAGTGTTTTTCTGTTTAAGATAGTGTTTTTCTGTTTAAGATAGTGTTTTCTGTTTAAGATAGTGTTTTTCTGTTTAAGATAGTGTTTTTCTGTTTAAGATAGTGTTTTTCTGTTTAAGATAGTGTTTTTCTGTTTAAGATAGTGTTTTTCTGTTTAAGATAGTGTTTTTCTGTTTAAGATAGTGTTTTTCTGTTTAAGATAGTGTTTTCAGGAACGTAACCCAATCGTAAATCGAGGGAGACCTGTACTCAAATGTGAAATTATCATGCCATGGTATTTATAAAGTACCGTATATTGAGTAACACAGTAATGTCCAGTACGGTACAGTCGCGCTATGAAAATAACTATGAAATGTTCTGGTACAGTACGGTACTCACACTGTTGTCTGGTGCGTACTGTGTCAAGTGGGTAGAGAGCAGACATGGCCACCGCTGAACCCTGAAACACGCATAACATCATTAGTTTTAAGGGAAGGATCATAGGATGTAGTGTCTGGGCGTACGGTCGTCATATTTACATAGGTCGATCGCCACGGTTAAGTTCGCGTCTATTTTGACAGCGATTTTTTTCGGTTAGGGCCTATTTGCCCCCTGCTGGCAATATGTATGATGACAATATGGGTAAATTGATACGGTGTGACAGTCACGAGTTTTAGAATGTGTTTTTTTTTTTTTTGCATTTTTTTCTTTGATATAGGCTACTGTAGTGTTGTTTTACCTAACTAAGAAACCTAACCTAAAAGTAATACGTGGATAGAAACTAACCAAAAATGTACGCAATTACCAAAGCAGCACTGGATCGCGCAACTGTAAGGTCCCCCGAGTAAGGTAGGAGGGAAAAAAAAATCTATAAAGCAGAAATCCCGTAAAACAGGACTTGTCATTATGCAGACAAGACTCTGTGTTTTACCCTATATCTCCCTTATAATACATTTGTGACGGGAAGGACATATATAGGACTGAAGACTATTATATAACATACCTATAGGCTACACAAACATTGATGGGGCTTATAACTGTCAAACCGTAAAATCTTACCACAATATGTCATGGGGGCGTGAGGAAGTGCAATGCCCTCCCCTCAACATATTATTGTATCCAACCGCAGTCAAAATAGATGGGAACATGATGGCAAGCGTCCGACGCCGCTCCGTATAGGCTAGTGTAAACAAGGCGGGCGTACGCCCGAACTCTAAATTCTTCCCGAAAGGTAGGTTAGCTTTGGTTCTTGAGCTAAATTAACGTAACAAAATAGGCCTAGCCTACATAATTTTAGGCTAGGGCCTATACTGTACACTCATCTCCTTCAATGTTAACAAAGTAGACGCATTACTAAATACACATTCCTCTATTACACATTAGCCTAGGACAAATACCAATTGAAGCTACCGGTACTGTATTAACCAATGATCTGAAAAACTGACACTTCATAATTATCTCAACTTTTAGGGAACTATGAAGAATATACAACACTATTTGGTGTCCGTCATACTCACACTACCTCCAGCGATGGCATGGACTAGGTTGCTATACGAGAACAGCTCCATCTTATTCTTAAAACACTAAAACCGGAAGATTCGTAAGACTGACAGCAGCAGCCACCTACAGCCGATAATCTTGTGTGGCTTCTGGTCCAACATTTCGGGAATATCGCCCGAGGGACAATGCGGTAAGGGTTTGGACCGGATGGACGGGAAACAGTGTCGTCTAGAACATTAAAGTGGTTAGGGCCAAGTTCGGAAAATTATAATCCAGAAATTATGTAATGCCTTATAATTGTCATATACATTAAGGCTACTTTATCGATATGGTGGGTGTGTATTTGTCCTGAAACATGCATGAACTCGACTATGCATATTATAATGCCATGGTTATATTTATTTTATTTTTAGAGGGTAATTGTTAGTTTCACCTGGTTAAACTGGAAATCAGGTACACTAACAATGGGTAAATATGGTTATTCAACTGAGAAGACCTCAGACCTACTCACAACAAGATGTGATTGAGGGATAGGCGAATTATCCTAAATATGCCTACTTTACCCCGCCAAATTCAAACTCTCAAAAGTGACAGAGGAGGTGTAAAGAGACTGCCCATTTGCCCAAACATCTTTATCTGCCCGGAAATGAATATGAGTCCTCTTGGTTGCAATACTTATCTATCTATCTATTGCCGGACGCCGTGATCCCCGAAGGGGTGGCCATGAACGATAGCCTACACCCCCATGCACCTCTGTCCCCAGTCAGTTGACGCCCCTCCTCCCCTCCAGCACCGTTTTCGCTCATATACATCTTAACTCCAACCTTCCACCTCTCACTCGGTCTACATCTCCCTCTCGTACACTCTCTTAGTCATTCTCTCGCTTCCCATACGTTCCACACGGCCGAACCATCTCAAGGTGTTCCTCTTCACACTTTCCAGCACATCTACATCCACACCACGCCTCTCTCGTGCTTCCTCATTCATTTGCCTATCCCTCCATGTAACTTCGCATGCACTTCTCAAGTAACTTATATCTACCCCTCACTCTTGGTCGAGTCTCTCCACTAATGTCCATGCTTCGCTCCCGTACGTCAATGTCGGGATTACCACACTGTCATGCAAGGACTTCTTTACTTCCATGCTGACCACCCTATTTCTTGTTACTGCTTTCAGCATTCTTACAACGTACCTCTTCCCCTGTTGCACCCTCTCCCGCACTTCTCCACCCGTACTCTCATCTTTACTCAATACACTGCCCAAATACTTAAATGAGCTGACATTCTCCATAGCCTGACCGTTCAACCTCACCTCACACTCTGTGGCTGCACCCCTTTCAAAGACTATAACCTTGGTTTTCCCCACACTAACCTTCAGATTCCATTTTTCACACACTGTTCCGAACATATTTACCAAACCCTGCAACTCCCATTCACTATCGCTCATCAGAAAACAGCAGTACAGGCAACTTCCACTCGTTTCCCTCCCTTATCAGCGGTACACCAACATGAACATCCACTGCTCTTTCTTGTATTTCTTTCAGGACTCCATCCATATCTATAGTGAACAACTATGGGGACATAACACACCAATGCTTTAACACAACACCTTTGCACCCTCATACATGCTCTTCACTGCTTTCAGCATCTTACTATCTACTCCGTATATTCTCAGTATTTTCCACAAACCTTTCTTATCAACTGTCATAGGCCTTCTCCAAGTTCATAAAGGCAGTATACAACATTTGTCGCTTCTCCAATATTTCTCCACAACACTTTTCAGGGCAAAAATCTGATCTACACATTCTCTTCCCTTCCTAAACCCGCCCTGCTCGTCACCTATGCATTTCGCCGTTCTCACTCTCACTCTCAATCACTACCCTACTACACTTAGAACGCATATTCCCCAGTGGTTACCACACACTCCTCTTTCTCCTTTACCCATATAGGCTACAATATCAAAACCTTTTTTTGTATGTTTCTGTCGAGAAGTGGCCCATGGTGTAGTTGCTACAACACTCAACCCAAATTTGAACCCTGGCAGGTAAAGATATTTGGGCAGTCCCCTCACACCTGATGCTTCTGTTCAATCAATCAACGAGGGTCTGTGTTGTGATAACGTGTAGCTGCACTCACCTCTATTCCCAGATGTCTCTCCATGTGAGATTCCATCCCAAGTACTTATCGCAGATAGTGCGCGGGATGCCGAGGCCAAGTTCAGAAGTTGGAGAGAGGGCATGACAGACTCAAGACAGAGCCCGAATAGGGACAACATAACATTAAACAATGAACACACAAAAACAAAATACAAATTCACACACATCCACAGAAATAACTACTTGAAATTATAATGGGTTATACCACAAAACCTTGCATACATACCGAGGCAAGGGCGAGATAATTGGCTAGTACAAAACAAAGTATCATACTGCATAAGATATAGTATGGTACTGTATATACATACATTTTAAATTCAAGCTTAAGCATAAACTTGGTGAACACAGGGCATTAAATGGGCCAACAGTATCTCAGGTATGTTATATTAATAATTCTTTCTTTACACAGTAGACACAGTAATACACAGCTCAATACTGTACTTATATTTCAGTCATGGGTGATTGTTCTTACTAAGCATATTATAATTCTATTAAATAAAAAAATAATTCCATGCTTACAGATCATATTGCCATACCAACATATAATTTCCAAATACAATACAGTATCCATAGCATTACTTTATTCATTATTATATTTTTGAGTGATCCACAGTGGGTATGGTTTCAGTCTTATGTCCTAATGGCGGCGTTCCATGTATAGCCTGAACACACCCAACCCAAAACTAAACAGCAATAGACTAATGCCGGTATCACACGAGCGCTTTTTCACTCAACATTTATCCTCAACACTGGTCTGGCAGCTTATGAGGTTAACGTTTAATAAATTTTGGTTACCTCAATTCATCTATCATCAGTCAAGTTTCCGATACCAGTGCAAAATATTCCAGAAATGTTCACAGAAAAATTTTGATCATCGAATGTTGACTATAAAAGCTCTAGTGTGATACCGGCTTAAGGTAAATGATACAGTTGAGGGCACTGAGCAATTAAGAAAATAAATCATCAGGTACAAATATAAGTTTATTGGAATAAAATGAAAATAAAACAAAATCCTAAGGGTACAATCTGGGTCTTCATCGAGCGTCAAAGACAACGAGTCGGGTGGTGCGCTTCTTGTAGAGGATGCGGTAACCACAGCTCCGGCATCGCACAGGGTCTCTTGGCCGCATCTCGTTCTCAGCGTGGCACTCTGCAGGAAGAACACAAGGATAATATTGTGTATTCATCTACTGTATATTTTTGCTTGAACATGGCCAACCATTTAAGTTTTTAAATGAAACTCTATCTTAAGTATGTACTTCATAACAAAAAATAAATAAATACATAAATAAATAAATATGCCTAAACATTACCAGTAAAGTTACATGTACAGTACAGTGCTGTAATATATATATATATATATATATATATATATATATATATATATATATATATATATATATATTTTTTTTTTTTTTTTTTTTGCCAGATGCTGCAATTCCCGAGAAGGGGTGGCCATGAACATTAGGTGTTTGTCATGAATCACTAGATCAAGCTTTCCGTATAGAACGATAGATAGGTGGAACAACTTAATTGCAGAGATTGTAGAAGCAAGATATATCCACGACTTTAATAGTAAACTGGATAGGTAATAGAAACTGAGACAGGACAACACGAGTACAGCTCAATTCCTGTAAACTAAAATAGGTGAATACATACCGGTACCGTACAATTTACGGTACACATATTGGGTAGAATGTAGAATTCGGGCGTAAAGCCAGCCTTGTTTACACTACGCGGAACGGCGTCAGACACTTGCCATCACGTTCCCGTCTATTTTGACTGCCTTTGGATACAATAATGTGATGAGGGGTGGCTTTGCCCCCCCTCACCCCCCCATCCCCTGATATACAGTATTGTCATCATCATATATATTGCCAGCAGGGGGCAAATAACTGAAAAAAATCGCTGTCAAAATAGACGCGAAGTTAACCGCGGCGATCGCCCTATGTAAACATGATGACTGTACGCCCGGAATCTACTGTACATCCATCCCCAAATATCTCCTATACCGGTACCGGTATAATATTGTGTAGCGGGTAGACCTGTACATAGCCTATATCTCAATAACTTGGTAATGTTACAATATTTATTTACATTTTACATTCATATACTAATATACTAGGTTAGGTTAGGTTAGGTTAGGTTTTGGTTGGGTTAGGTTAAAGATATGATAATTATAGGGAACAGGCTCGCAGCCCTATTATACATAATTTATTAGGGACAATGTAGGTCTATGGAATCCTTATACTGTAGTAACTGTACTCATGTATAATCCATTGTGGGAGAATAATTTTGATCACATTTATAAAACCCGATAGCCTATTAGGCTAATAGAAAAACACGCCCATTCTAATTAATCTCGGAGCTCTTTTGGACATCCTCACTGTTTACAAACACCTTCTGTATGCAGTATAATCGATATTTACCCCCTGCTGGCGCCTGGCAACATAGATGACGATTTCAATAATTCCCCCCCTCAACCCATCGTGTATCCCACATTGGAATTATAAGTAAGACCATGAAAACACTCATTTATCAAAATCTGGAGGAAAAAACATGAAAAATAAGGGTGCGAGCCTATTCCCTATAATTACCAAAGATATTGTTCAATGTTTCTTAGTAAATAGGCTAGGCATATGAAAAACAGTTCCGCCCACTAGGCCTACACAGGATCTTACCCCGGTACCGTACCTCTTTCTCACTCACAGCGTCACATTCTCACACACACTCACCTCCACATACGTAGACCATGGCCACAATCTTAGGGGCCTCAGGCTTCTCCGGTTTCTCCATTACGCTTCAATTTGGAATCTGGGGAAAAAAAAAAATTAGCCTATAAATTATTCAAGAGGCCTAGGCTATTATACTGTATCACACAATGGACTGAGTCTTACTACTAAGATTCATTGTTCAATTTATAAGTAGGCTACGGTTGCCAGAGAAAAGCTTAACATAGCATAGCCATTAGGCTAGCCTAGGCCTAGGTTAGCCTAATACCAAACTAGCCTTACCAAAAATAGGCTAGGCCTAGCCTACATCTACAATTGAATATCGAAATCACACTTCATATGAAGGTCTCTTACAACCTAAAAACACTCCTTATTCAACGCTAAAACTTACTAATACAGCAAAAATTACGAACTAATCGCGTGGGGTAAATTCGCCTCTAGGAAAATTATTCGATCGTTTCCTAGCTCGCCTATTGTTGTATATATCTCTCTAATTACCTATATTATATCTATTTATTGAATACTATAGTTATATAAATATAAAAACACTATATTTATAAAAGAAGTACAGTTTTCCCTAGCTTTAATCAACATAATTTATGTGATGACGATATATTAATTGTATCCGAATTATCTTTAACGTATTTTTGTGCTTCGTAATATATCTCATTTTCAGGACTATACCTATTCTATTTTATTATAGGATCATATTTTTCGTATTGTAACAAAGTATAATATAAATGCGTTTTAATTTAAGTTTTAAACAATCCATAACATACTTAAGCTAAATTATACCTATATTTTTAAAGTCCCAAATAGAAGAAACTAACAATTCCTTGGACCGCGAAATTTAATCATAAATTTGTACCTCGAGGACAGATAATCTTATATTTGTTTTTTATAATTATTTAACGCTATGTTATCTGACCTCTTGCTGGTTATTATGATATTGTTTAATATTAATGATTATTTTACTTGCGTTTGCCATTTTTGGGCAATGCATTTAGATTATCCCCTAGGCTAACAAAAACGCCTTTCTTAAAAAAAAATAAAAAAATAAAAATAAATAAATAAAAATAAACAAAAATCCACAGCCCACCCAGACCACTGAACTCCGTGACCCAGATCCCCTTCAAGCTAAATGTGTATATTTTTCAACTACAACACGAAAACATAATTATATGATCTTCTTGAGGTGTCGGCCGGACAATTCACACAGACTAATAACACACATAACAAAGCCACTCCAACAGCTTCCTCTCTCTCCAACACCCCTTAATGTACAGTAGATACGAGGTGCGGTTGTAAAGGCTTATCCTTCAATACCTTCACCTGATCTGATCACCCCGGCCATGCCTTCGAATCGACTTCCTCCCTTTGGGAAAAATCAGGAAATTAAAGGGAAAACAAGAACATCAAGTAGAAAAAAGAGGAGATTTTGAAGGAGAACATTAGATAAGAAGATTGACACAAAATATGGTTCCCAGTTGTCCCACCTGTTTCCCTAAGGGGCATTAAGTGTCATTAAGAAGGCGGAGAAGGGAAAGGGAGTTGTTGTGGTGGTGTTAATTACCGATAACCGGCCAACCTCCGCCATATTGGTGTCACGGGTGTCATTAGCCTCTTACGACAATCACCTAACCCTTTGAGTACCAGCGAAGTGTGTTGTATTTTATTCTAGCTATATTTAGACAATATTATGTAGCTTAGGAAGGATATGTGGTAGTTAAAAAGGGTTGGTTGAGATAGTTTGAAGCCTTCTTATTACTAGAGGCCCTTCCTAAGCTGAATAAAGTCGTCTAATAGTGTCCACAATATGCTAAAAAAGGACGTCACCGGTAGCCTACTGTAAGGGATAATCCATAGCAGTTATAGATATTCAGCAATACTGGTACAGGATATATACTGGTACAGGATATATACTGGTACAGGATATATACTTTGGTCTTTGGATTTCAATTATACTCTATCATGAATCTAATATAAATTAATTCTTTGATAATTAAGGCACCAAAATGGCGTCCAAAGATTAAGCTGGCCTCTCTCTCTTCCTCCAGGATCACTAACGTGTTAATATAATTGTTGATAATAGGGAAAGTTCTGGATATAAGTCTATTCGCTGTAAGTAGGCGAGAAATCATGACCTCTATCCTCTGCAACTCAAAAATGGCTAGAACAAATTGGCTGTATATTCCATCTATTCCTTGACTGACTCTTCCCAAATGGTAGAAATATTAGCTCGATTACTCTAGTCGTTTTTGAGTTACAGAGGTTAGAGGTCATTATTTCTCGCCTACTTACAGCGAATAGACTATAGTAGGGAACGCTTGGCCTGTGCTGTGGAATGGTGCTATACAGGCATATATACAGTTATTGGAGTCGTTATGGGTGCTTTATAGATATACACAAAGTTATTGGAGTCGTTATATGTACTTTATAGATATAAATATATATATATATATATATATATATATATATATATATATATATATATATATATATATATATATATATATATATATATATATATATATATATAAATAGATATAAAGGTGTCCTTGTTACAGAATGGACATAGATTCGTTGGAGAGAGTACAGCGAAGAATGACACAAATTATTCATAATAATAGAAATCTACCATATGAAGAAAGGTTGAACAAATTAGGCTTACATTCGTTAGAAAGACGCAGAGTTAGAGGGGATATGATAGAAGTGTTCAAGTGGGTTAGTGGAATAAATAAAGGAGACATGAAAAATGTACTGAAGCTCAGTGATAGCAAAACAACTCGAACAAATGGTTTCAAATTAGATAAATTTCGTTTCAGAAAAGATATAGGCAAATATTGGTTTGGTAACAGAGTTGTAGATGGGTGGAATAGGCTACCAAGTGATATAGTGGGATCAAGAACGATAGGGAGCTTTAAGATAAAATTAGATAGGCATATGGACGAGATGGGTTGGGTGTGAGGGGGATCTGCCGGGTGTGGGCCGATCGGCGCCCAGCAGACCCCCGTAATCTTGTGTTAATCTCTGACCGTTTTGGTGGGGTCAGTATTCAAGGTGAGTTGGGCCTATAATTGGGCCTTGTAATTGGGGTTGGGTGTGACAGGGATCTGCCTTGTGTGGGCCGATCGGCTTTTTGCAGACTCCCATTTTCTTATGTTCTTATGTAAACCATCAGTCAGTTTGATCAAATAATTAGTCAGTCAGTAACTCAGTAAGTCAGTCAACCAGTCAGTCAATCAGTCAGTCAGTTAACCAGTCAGTCAGTCAATTAGCCAGTCACCCAGCCAGTCAGTTAATCAGTCAGTCAGTCAACCAGTCAGTCACCCAGTCAGTCAGTTAATCAGTCAACCAGTCATTTAATCAGTCAGTCAGTCAACCAGTCAGTCAGTCAAGCAGTCAGTCAAGCAGTCAGTTAATCAGTCAGTTAATCAGTCAGTCACCCAATCAGTCAGTCACCCAGTCAGTCAGTCAGTCAGTCAGTCACCCAGTCAGTTAATCAGTCAGTCAGTCAGTCATCCAGTCAGTCAGTCAACCAGTCAGTCAATCAGTCAGTTAATCAGTCAACCAGTTAGTTAATCAGTCAGTCAACCAGTCAGTTAATCAGTCAGTCAATCAGTCAGTCAGTCAATCAGTCAGTCAGTCAACCAGTCAGTTAATCAGTCAGTCAATCAGTCAGTCAACCAGTTAGTTAATCAGTCAGTCAACCAGTCAGTTAATCAGTCAACCAGTCAGTTAATCAGTCAGTCATTCAACCAGTCAGTCAGTCAGTCAACCAGTCAGTTAATCAGTCAACCAGTCAGTCAGTCAACCAGTCAGTCAGTCAACCAGTGTGTTAATCAGTCAGTTAATCAGTCAACCAGTCAGTTATTCCACTTTTTCGTCATTCTTCTATTAGGATGTAAATTATAGAGAAAGTTAGATAGGAGATGATGGGCGGAAGTGTGCCGTATATACTGTTATAAGGAGCTCTCTCTCTCTCTCTCTCTCTGCATAATATTGTGTTCAGTTGTGGTCTCCATACTATTACATAGACATTGAAAAACTAGACAGAGTACAAAGGAGAACAACTAAAATGATTCCCCGACTAAGAAACATACAATATGAGGAACAAATTAGAGATTTTTATCTAATTACCTTGACAAACCGCAGAATACGAGGGGACCTAATCCAATGTTTTTGTTTAATTATTAAAGGCCAAAACATGGATGCAAATAAGTACTTCACACTAGATAACTCAATTTACACACGAAGTAATGGTTACAAAAGTGTCGGAGAGGTGTTTCAGTCACATGAAGCACAATACTTATTTTTCAACCTATGGAATAAATTGCCTAGAAGTGTTGTAGAGTGCCAGACATTAAAATACCGCATTGATAAATATCTTGCCATGAACCCCCGACTGACTGTGTTTGTGCCTGAGTAATGTGACCGTTTGTGCCTGAGTAATGTGACCGTTTGTGCCTGAGTAATGTGACCGTTTGTGCCTGAGTAATGTGACCGTTTGTGCCTGAGTAATGTGACCGTTTGTGCCTGAGTAATGTGACCGTTTGTGCCTGAGTAATGTGACCGTTTGTGCCTGAGTAATGTGACCGTTTGTGCCTGAGTAATGTGACCGTTTGTGCCTGAGTAATGTGACCGTTTCAGTATCGTACAAAGTACAGTACTATCATTTTGTTTTCTGACCACAGTCTTTCTGGAGCTGAAGCCCTTCAGTTGATGGCTGCCTGTGTGATTTTTTTTTTGATTAAATATATACTGTATATACATATCTCTCTCTCTCTATATATATATATATGTATATATATAACCAATATATAACTATACTATGTTTCTTTTCAACTGACGGTAAATTGCAAAGTTCCCATCAAGATTTCCCAGTTATTTTGAAGATGATGAAGTGAAATATAGTGCAAATTATATAAACTTGGTCTTAATATGATGCAGAGACATGGTAGTTTCATATTTTCCCACCAAGTATCAAAACAGTAGCTGCTAAGAGATTCAATTTATCGTCAGCTGAACAGAAACAGAGTATAATGCCTCCTCCCAAACGTCATATAACTTACTCAGACTCGGGAACACTGGACTATCATAAGTTATAATACACAGTTATGACTTGGTTAAATGGTTTTTGGACTATACTCTGTTTCTGTTCAACTGACGATAAATTGAATCCCTTAGCAGCTAATTTCTCGATACTTAATGGACAAATATGAAACTACTAGCTATGTCTCTACATCATATTAAGGCCAAGTGTATATAATTAGCACCATATTTCACTACAAAACATTCAAAATAACTGAAAAATCTTGATGGAAACTTTGCAATTTACCACCAGTTGAAAAGAAACAGATTATTGTAATAACGGTAGAATTACGATGTCGGTAATTAGGCTATGACAGTCAGGTCAGGTCAGGTCAAGTGAAGGGTATTGAGGGATAAGCCTTTACCACGGCACCTCGTAGTTATTTTCTACTTTCTCAAGAGTGCAGAGAGGGGAGAAGGGGTGTTGGAGAGAGAGGAAGCTGTTGGAGTGGCTTTGGTATGAGTGTCATAGTAAGATAAGGTGTTTGGATTTTTCGGCCCCTATGTTGGAGTTCCCTTAAGGGGAGATTTCCACTTGAGGGATTTTTTTCTTGACCCCTTTCTCCCTCATGTTTAGCCCCATTGCTTTTGATATTATAAAACGTTTGCCCCATTAGTTTAGCGATTTTAAGAACTTTCACCCCATATTAAGACCTTTCGTGCCATTCAGGTGTCGATTTTATCCTGGCGAGCGATAGCGAGCCTGTAATTTAAGAGGAACCGGCCTTCGGCCGGGAATTTTTTCTATCGAAAAATGTACAAATTTATCTTGAAAGGGACTCAAGGGGGTGTAATTTTAAGCTTGATGGAGGTCTAGGGAACAAACTAAATACCTCCCCTTAAGGGGGGATGGGCCGGCTTTCTGGACCACTTTCTCCCTCATGTTTAGCCCCATTAGTTTTCAGATGCTAAGATGTTTGTCCTATTAGTTAGTCAATTTTAAGACCTTTCGCCCCATTTCTTCGTCAATATTAGACCTTTCCTGCTATTTAGGTGTCGATTTTTTCCCTGGCGAAAGATAGTGAGCTTAGCTTGTAATGTTGGAAGAACCATTTTCTACCGAACAATGTACAAATTAATCTAAAAGGGGGATCTAATGGATGTTTTTTTAAATGTGATGGAGGTCTAGGGAGGAAACTAGAAAAATAATGAATACATGCAAAACTCGTAAGGGGAGATGGGCGTATTTGCTTATTGTTTCATCTTTGTATTATTCTTCATCTTCCTGCCTAGACCTCCACCAAGCTGTAAAAAACACCCCAAGAATATATATATATTTGTACATTTTTCGGTAGAAAAATGTCCCAGCCGAATGCCGGTTACTCTTAGAATTACAAGCTTGCTATCGCTAGCCAGGAAAAAATTGACACCTAAATGGCACGAAAGGTCTTAATATTGACAAAGAATTGGGGTGTAAAGTCTTAAAATCGCCAAACTAATGGGCCCAACGTCTTAAAATCGAAATACCAATGGGGCTACATACGAGGGAGAAGGGGTCCAGAAAAACTGGCCCATCTCTCCTTAATGGCGTCATGGTAAAATGTTGTCTCAACTCCTTATTTTAGAATGGCTCTCTTAATAACAGAACAATTAACAACATCCGCATGCCATCCCCTCCCCCTCCCCCCACCGCCCCGCCCCTCTCTATATATGGCCTGGCTTCCGACATTGCCCGTCAGTACAGCTCCAGATTCCACTTTGTTGACGTGAGAGAGGGAACCGGAGTATAAAATCTTTGTTGACGTGAGAGAGGGACCCGTGGTATAGAATCTTTGACGTGAGAGGGACCCAGAGTACAAAATCTTTGTTGACGTGAGAGGGACCCGTAGTATAGAATCTTTGACGTGAGAGGGGCCCGTAGTATAGAATCTTTGACGTGAGAGGGACACGGAGTATAAAATCTTTGTTGATGTGAGAGGGACCTGTAATATCAAATATTTGTTGATGTGAGAGGGATCCGGAGTATAAAATCTTTGTTGACGTGAGAGAGGGATCCGGAGTATAAAATATTTGTTGATGTGAGAGGGACCCGGAGTATAAAATCTTTGTTGACGTGAGAGGGACCCGGAGTATAAAATCTTTGTTGACGTGAGAGGGACCCGGATTATAGAACCTTTGTTGACGTGAGAGGGACCCGGAGTATAAAATCGTTGTTGACGTGAGAGAGGGACCCGGGGTATAAAATCTTTGTTGACATGAGAGGGTGACGTGAGAGGGACCCGTGGTATATACTTTTTGTTGACGTGAGAGGGACCCATAGTATAAAATCTTTGTTGACGTGAGAGGGACCTGGAGTATAAAATCTTTGTTGACGTGAGAGGGACCCGGATTATAAAATCTTTGTTGACGTGAGAGGGACCCGGAGTATAAAATCTTTGTTAACGTGAGAGAGGGACCCGTGGTATAACATCTTTGTTGACGTGAGAGGGACCCGTGGTATATAATTTTTGTTGACGTGAGAGGGACCCATAGTATAAAATCTTTGTTGACGTGAGAGGGACCCGGAGTATAAAATCTTTGTTGACGTGAGAGGGACCCGGATTATAAAATCTTTGTTGACGTGAGAGGGACCCGGAGTATAAAATCTTTGTTAACGTGAGAGAGGGACCCGTGGTATAACATCTTTGTTGACGTGAGAGGGACCCGTGGTATATAATTTTTGTTGACGTGAGAGGGACCCATAGTATAAAATCTTTGTTGACGTGAGAGGGACCCGTGGTATATAATCTTTGTTGACGTGAGAGGGACCCGGAGTATAAAATCTGGGTCGTTTCCGTGGCTCAAGGGGGGTGATTTCTTTCCCTTTTAATCCTTAGAAGATTAGGACGCATTTTGACAGTGTGTTCTGGCTATCATTAGACGATTTTATAAATCTTAGGAAGGATCTGTGGGAATTATCGCATTTTGACAGTTTATTCTGGCTATTATTAGACGATTTTATACACTTTAGGAAGGATCTGTGGGAATTATAAGGGTAAAAACTATCTCAATAACCGTCTGACTTCTCTGTACCCTTCCTAATCTGAATAAAATTGGCTAATAATAGCCAGAAAACAGAAACGAAGTGCGTCATCGTATCTTCTATGGGTTAATCGTGTGAGTTTCATAAAATAATATTTATTTGGTAGGTCAAAAAGGAATAGAAGTCATTTTACCCACATTTTGGAGGATTCTTTGGTGGTTCTGGATTGGCAAGATGGCGGCACTAGGGTCTACGATGATGGTGGCGGTGTTGGTGATGTCGAGCGTGTGGCCCACCATATTGGCCAACCCACCTGGCCATTCACAGCAGAGCAACAGGGATAGCAAATGTAAGTTAGAACGGTGATATCTTTATTTTCGATATATAGAACCTACAATAATTCTGAACCCACAACAGTCTAACCAACCTATCAAACCTTTTCTCTTTCCTCCCACAGTTCTGAACCCACAATTCTATAACCAACCTAACAAACCCTTCTCTCTCCTCCCACAGTTCTAAACCCACACTTCTGAACCCACAACATAATAGCCAACCTATCAAACCTTTTCTCTTTCCTCCCACAGTTCTGAACCCACAATTCTATAACCAACCTAACAACCCTCTCTCTCTCTCCTACACTTCTAAACCCACAATTATGAACCCACAACAATATAACCAACCTAACAAACCCTCTCTCTCTCTCTCTCTCTCCCCATAACAATCTAACCAACCTAACAAACCCTCTCTCTCTCTCTCCCACAGTTCGGTACCTACAATTTATAACCCTCAGTAACCAACATAACACCATTCTCTCTCCCCATAACAATCTAACCAACCTAACAAACCCTCTCTCTCTCTCTCTCTCCCACAGTTCGGTACCTACAATTTATAACCCTCAGTAACCAACATAACACCATTCTCTCTCCCCATAACAATCTAACCAACCTAACAAACCCTCTCTCTCTCTCCCCTACAGTTCTGAACCTTCAATTCCTGCCGTTCGTGAGTGTAGCGGTCCAACCCAACGCCTGTAAGACCAAGGCTGGTGGTGATGGTGTGTGTGCCACTAGCAGTGATTGTCAGAAGCAGGGAGGCAAGGGGGATGGGTCCTGCTCCAACGGTTATGGGGTCTGCTGTGTCTGTTAGTATACCTTCTCTTGTCTGTTAGTATACCTTATCTTGTCTGTTAGTATACTTCTGTTGTCTGTTAGTATACCTTCTCTTGTATGTTAGTAAACCTTCTGTTGTCTGTTAGTAGTATTATCTTGTCTGTTTTAGCGTATCTGGTAGGATACGACAACATTTTAGTATGTTTTTTTTTTTTTTTTTGGTAGTTAACCTAAGGGTGGAACAGGTTGGTGGATGGACTAGCCACCCACCACTGTTGAAAAACAGTGCTATAAAGATACTTAGAGGGCCTCGGAGTTGGATGGACCCTAAGTTGAGTTATCAATCTTGTAAGTCCTTGAATTATAATGTTTTTTCCACCAACCAACTTCACTTCTAAACTCAATTAATTAAATCAACAAATACATGTGGCACTCCAAGGACTCGAACCTAGGATACTCACATCGAAATTCCGCGCACTTATGCATTACGCTATCAAGACAGTTAACTGGCATGGGTTGTCCTTCTCACAGGGGACAAGTCCACTTGGGGGCGTTTTGTGCATGACCACCCTCACAAAGGAGAGTAAGATGTTATCCAATAGACAGATATATAGATGTATTTGTGCATTGATATCATGTTTTTGTCCAGACGAGAAGAAGTGTGGAGGTACGGTAAGCAGCAACAACACGTACCTTATTAACAAGGAGTACCCCGAGATCGTCAACGCCATCGACAACTGCCAGTATACTATACAAAAGGTTAGTACCCTTCAATTCACTTTGAACGTTAACGCAATAAGGAGGAGTGTAGTGGGATCATATAAATAGGTAGCGCCAACGAATTTGACAATAATTTTAACCCCTTAGCTTCTTATAACTCGAAATTAATGAAAGCAATCGGGCTGACGTTTCTATCATCTGGAAAGAGTCCACCCGGAAATAGGTGTGGATATTTACAGCCAGTTTGCTCTAGGCCCTTTTGAGTTACAGAGAGGTCAGGGATCAAGATTATAGTCAAGTTCGTTGGCGCTACCTATACTACTAATGGGGGTCTGAAAAATAGTTTGTCGTGGACCATATTCTCAGTGTGTCGTATTCTCAGACGTGTTCATCATCTATCTATCTATCTATCTATATGCTCAGGCCCAATTATGCTATTCATGTGTTCATCATGCTAACTCCATTCACATCAAACCCCTCCCAGGTGACCAACGAGGTATGTCAGCTACGTCTGGACTTTAAGGTGTTGAGGAAAGCTTAAGGGGAGATCTCCACTTGAGGGATTTTTTTCTTGAACCCTTTCTCCCTCATGTTTAGCCCCATTGCTTTTGATATTATAAAACGTTCGCCCCATTAGTTTAGCGATTTTAAGAACTTTCACCCCATATTAAGACCTTTCGCGCCATTCAGGTGTCGATTTTATCCAAGCGAGCGATAGCGAGCCTGTAATTTAAGAGGAACCGGCCTTCGGCCGGGACATTTTTCTATCGAAAAATGTACAAATTTATCTTGAAAGGGACTCAAGGGGGTATAATTTTAAGCTTGATGGAGGTCTAGGGAACAAAGTAAATATCTCCCCTTAATGGAGGTATTTTTGAAAGCTTGATGGAGGTATTTTTTAAAGCTTGATGGAGGTATTTTTGAAAGCTTGATGGAGGTATTTTTTAAAGCTTGATGGAGGTATTTTTTAAAGCTTGATGGAGGTCTAGGGAGCAAACTAAGAACTTCCCCTTAACCCCTCTCACCCAGGTTAGCAACGAGGTATGTCAGCTGCGTCTGGACTTTGAGGTGCTGAGGCTGAAGGGTCCCGACAACACGTCCTCCTGCTCCGACGATACCTTCACCTTCGTCGGTACTGCCGGGTCCAACCCTACCGTTATATGTGGCGACAACTCCGGACAACACAGTAAGACCATTAACCACTTGCGAGTTTCAGACCCCCCTTCTCCCTCATGTTTAGCATATTACTTTTGAGGTTTTAAGACGTTCGTTCCGTTTTAACGCCTTTCGCCCTATATCGTTGTCAATTTTAAGATCTTTCGTGCCATTTAGGTATCAATTCTTTCCTGGCGAGCGATAGCGAACCTGTAGTTTTAAGAGGAACCGGCCTTCGGCCGGGATTTTTTTTTCTACCGAAAAATGTACAAATTTATCTTGAAGGGGGGTCTAGGGGGTGTTTGTCTAAGCTTGATGGAGGTATAGCGAGGAAACTCAAATATAAATGAATACATTCATTAATAGCCCACAAAACCGGCACTAGCCCCCTAAGTGGAAAGTGTAGTTAGTGGATAGGTGGTAATGAAGTGAAAGCATGTTAGAGATGGCTGTGTCAGTATAAGAAGTCCAGCTTGATAAAGGTTTGTCATCTGCAGCGACAACTTCGGACACCGCATTAACCCTTTCAAGCTCCAATACGCGTTTCTTTTCTGTTTCTGGCTACTATTAGACGATTTTATTCAGATTAGTAACGGTATATGGAAGTCAAAGGCGTTGATTGAGATAGTATTTACCCTTTTAATGCCCACAGAGAGCCTACTTCCTAAGCTGCATACAATCGTCTAATGATAGCCAAAATAAACTGCTAAAACGCGTCAGAGCTTCAAAGGGTTGAGGCAATTTGAGTGAAAGTTATAATGAGTAAATAGTGGAAGATGAAAGTGAAAGCAAGTTAATTGGTTGTGAAAGTAGAAAGCAAAGATTTGAGTGTAGTAGGGAGAATTTTGGTGTTTTGAAGCTCCAGGGTCGTGATAACTTGTGTTCGGTTCCAGTAGGCTAGCCACAACACTGTACCCTTATTGTTCGGTTCCAGTAGGCTAGCCACAACACTGTACCCTTATTGTTTGGTTCCAGTAGGCTAGCCACAACACTGTACCCTTATTGTTCGGTTCCAGTAGGCTAGCCACAACACTGTACCCTTATTGTTCGGTTCCAGTAGGCTAGCCACAACACTGTACCCTTATTGTTCGGTTCCAGTAGGCTAGCCACAACACTGTACCCTTATTGTTCGGTTCCAGTAGGCTAGCCACAACACTGTACCCTTATTGTTCGGTTCCAGTAGGCTAGCCACAACACTGTACCCTTATTGTTTATCTTTTACTCATACCTCATACCTTTGATATTATTATTATTATTATTATTATTATTATTTGTACCTCTAACCTATTTGTATTCATTCTGTTTGTATTCCTCCCAACACAGTGTATTTGGATTAATTCTGTATTCATTCTGTTTGTATTCCTCCCAACACAGTGTATTTGGATTCATTCTGTATTCATTCTGTTTGTATTCTCCCCAACACAGTGTATTTGGATTCATTCCGTATTCATTCTGTTTGTATTCTCCCAACACAGTGTACTAGGATTAATTCTGTTTGTATTCTCCCCAACACAGTGTACTTGGAGCTGGGAGGAGGGAATGGAGGAGCCAGGGTCAACATTGCTACCACCTCTACAGACTTCGATAGGTCATGGCGTATTAAGGTCACGCAGATCCCTTGCAAGTCTTCCAGCAGAGGTAAAGTGCTGGTTGTTGTTGTTTTTGTTGTTGTCGTTGTTGTTGTTGTTCATGGTGTTTTTAATGTAGTAGTAGTAGTAGTAGTAGTAGTAGTAGTAGTAGTAGGGTGAGGGCTGGTCCTGTCCAGAGTGAGGTTTGGCATCCTCTACCCAGCCTTAGCCATTTCTGTCTGTCTCTTTTCGTGTACTACTTTTCCTACTTCTGGAGCGGGAGGCTTAGAATCCTCCTCCCCTTGTAAAATTCCACTACTAGATGACTAGATGCCTTGTTATGTGTGTTATTAGTCTGTATACGTCGTCGAGGTGTCCCCCGACTGGGTGCAAGCATGTGAAACATGCTAGGACGTACTACAACACCCACTAAATGTCCGCTAGTCTGGGATCGAACCCAGGTCAAGCAGATTCACACGTGAGCCTGCTCACCACTCGACCGCCGCGGCTGATCGAAGCCGCTCCCAGGCGAGGAGCTGAGGAGGGTGTGGAAACGCCCGGGATACCAAAGCCCCACCGAGGTCCCTGTGCCCCTTAACAATTATGAAGGAAAAGTTGATTGAAAGTTATGTTATGTTATGCCATGTTATGATATGGTATGTAGTGCTATGCCATGTTATGTTGTTATGTTATGCTATGTTATGCTATGTTATGTAATGTTATGTGTTGTTACTCCCACAGCTCCCCCCAACTGCCTCCAATACCACACAGAGTACTCCGGAACCATCAAGTCCTTCAACTACCAGGTGGGTCTCTCTCTCTCTCCCTCTCACTCTCTCTATCTCTCTCTCTCTCATTGCAAAGGGTCAAACGAAAACCAAGTCTCTTTTCCTATTTCATTCTTTTTTCTTGTGAATGCAAATTTAGGATTTCGGTTTACGACTCATATTATGTCTTTGGAAGTGATACAATGGCCAAAACAATGCAATCTCATTTTCCTGTATTCCTTCTCACATTCATCTCAGTCTTTAACTCTTTCATTGCGGGTGACGTCATTTGTATAATATTATGTCTTTGGAAGTGATACAATGACCAAAACAATGCAATCTCATTTTCCTGTATTCCTTCTCACATTCATCTCAGTCTTTAACTCTTTCATTGCGGGTGACGTCATTTGTATAATATTTTAGCTATATTTAGACGATTTTGTGCCGCTTAGGAAGGATATGTGACAGCTCTAAGGGTTATTTGAGATAGTTTGTAGTCATTTAATCGCTAGAGGTCCTTCTTAAACTGAAAACAAATTTGTCTAATAGTAGCCAGGATCAAATGAAAAGGCCATCACCCGCACTGAAAGGGTTAAGGGGAGATAGGCCGTTTTTATGGACCCCTTTCTCCCCCGTGTTTAGCCTCATTAGTTTTGAACTTATGAGACGTTCGGGCCATTAGTTTGGCGATTTTAACACCTTTAGCCCCATTTCTTTGTCAATATTTAGACTTTTCGTGTAATCTAGGCGTCGATTTATTCCTGGCGAGCGATAGCGAGCCTGTAATTTAAGAGGAACCGGCCGAAAAATGTACAAATTTATCTTGAAGGAGGGTCTTGGGGTGTTCTTTTTTTGTTTTAGCTTGATGGAGGTCTAGGGAGGAAACTAAAATCAAATATATAAAAAGATATATAAATGATCAAATACATAGCCCATCCCCTCTTATATTGTTCTATGGTTATTCCAGGTTACACCGGGTCTACACCAGCTGGGGGACCAGCTGTACACCGCCTGTATCAGAACCAGGGAGGGCTTCTGTGGTATTAAGTATACGGCTGATCACTTCTCTCTCACCAAGAACGGTACCAATCCTGACGGTGAGTGTGTGTGTGTGTGTGTGTGTGTGTGTGTGTGTGTGTGTGTGTGTGTATATGTGTGTCAGCATACATACAAATGTTGTTGTATATATTTATCTATATATTTATACTCGTCCACCGAGGAGCTAAACATGATGGAATAATTTGTAACGAGTCCCATCCACTACCACCGAGAATATCATTGTAGGTAGGTCTCGCTACCACCCTCTCCGACTAACCTAAAATCTTACCATATCACAATTTAGAGCTATTATACTCTACCCCGTGAGTCCGTGATTTTATAGCTAACCCAGAACCCCCCCACCAGACGAACCCGAGGTAGGAGATGAGAAGTTTATGTGGGACTTTCTGTTGGTGATCTTATAGTTAACCCAAGACCCTGACCACATCCTACCTAACCTTATAGCTAACCCAGAAACTTACCCTATCATACCTAACCTTATAGCTAACCCAGAAATTTACCATACCTGATCTTATAGCTAACCCACCACCTCCCCACCATACGGCCCCGAGGTAGATTAAAATTGTAAGGGGGACTTCCTCTTGGTGATCTTATGGCTAACCCAAGAACCTTGCCCTACCATACCTAACCTTATAGCTAACCTAAGACTCTGACCACATAATACCTAACCTTATAGCTAACCCAGAACCCCCCCAACAGACGGACCGGAGTTAGGAGACGAGAAGTGTAAGGGGGACTTCCTGCTGGTAGCCACGGTGCCCAAGAACGGTGTTGTGGGGGACCTCAAAGACCGATACTGTGGGAGCCGCTTGGATGAACTCGTCAGTAAGTATTGCTACCTTTCACAGTCAACTTATAGCTAAACCAGAACCCTATCTATCACATATCAGAGCTATTATACCTTACCTGATCTTATAGCTAACCCAGAACCCTATCTATCAAAAATCAGAGCTATTATACCTTACCTGATCTTAACCTATCTCCCGCCAACAGCCTACTCCAAGCCGTTCGAGATCCGCGACGAGACCAACAATTATTATGTTATTAGTCTGTAGAAGGGGTGTTGGAGAGAGAGAGGAAGCTGTCGGAGTGGCTTTGTTATGTGTGTTATTAGTCTGTATGAGGTTAATGTCTCTATCTCTCGCCAACAGCCTACTCCAAGCCGTTCGAGATCCGCGTTCACACCGATAATGTGGAGACCAGCGATGAGACCAACAACCAGGGCTTCTCTATCCGCTACACACAGATCCCGTGTTAAGGGGACACTGACTGCTTTTTTGGTCCCGTGTTAAGGGGGAAGGCTTTATTTTTATGTCGACTTCTTCATACATTTATTATTATTTTCTAGTTTCCTTCCTAGACATCCCTCAAACTTAGAAAAACATCCCCTAGACCCCCCTTCAAGATAAATTTGTACATTTTTCGGTAGAAAAATGTCCCGGCCGAAGGCCGATTCCTCCCAAAATTGCAGGCTCGCTATTGCTCGCAAGGAAAATATCGACACCTAAATAGGACGAAATGTCTTAATATTGACAAAGAAATGGGGCGAAAAGTCTTAAAATGGCCAAACTAATGATTATGCCGAACGTCTTAAAATGTGAAAACTAAGGGGGCTCAACACGAGGGAGAAGGGGGACCAGAAAAACGACCCCTCTCTCCCCCTCCTTAAGTGTGTACTGTATTTTGTATTTAGCATTTATTATTTAATATTGTATTATTATCACTTGCCCTGTTGTTTACTTGATGTTGTTGTTGTTGTTGCTTGTTTGTTTGTTGGTTGCATGGTGTTTGTTGCATTGTTGTGTGTGTTTATACGAGTCAGCCAGTTTTAGGGTGTATTTAAGTTTTTAGTTTAGTTTATCTAAGTTTTATTTAGTGTATTTTAATGTTAAGTAACCGTCAATAAACACCCAAGCTAAATTTGTGTATTTTTCTCTCCTAGCTCCCCATGCACGAGACTAGGCATTAAGGGGAGGTTTCTAGTTTGTTTCCTACTCCTCCAGCAGTTATCTTAAAATTTCGCACTCTTGACCCCCTTTCAAGATAAATTTGTAAATTTTTCGGTAGAAAAATGTCCCGGCCGAAGGCCGATTACTCTTAAATTACAGGCTCGCTATCGCTCGCCAGGATAAAATAGACACCTGAATTGCACGAAAGGTCTTAATATGGGGTGAAAGTTCTTAAAATAGCTAAACTAATGGGGCAAACGTTTTGTAATATCAAAAGCAATGGGGCTAAACATGAGGGAGAAAGGGGTCAAGAAAAAAATCCCTCAAGTGGAGATCTCCCCTTAAGAAGGATCTGTGGTAAGCATAAGGATTGAGTGACATAGTTCGAAGCCTGGTGATTGCTGGAGGCCTCTTTTGATAGCTTAAGGGGAGATGTCCACTTGAGGGATTTTTTTCTTGACCCCTTTCTCCCTCATGTTTAGCCCCATGGTTTTTCTAATTTTAAGACGTTTGCCCCATTATTTTGACGATTTTAAGAACTTTCAAACCATTTCTGTCAATGTTAAGACCTTTCGTGTCATTTAGGTGTCGATTTTATCCTGGCGAGCGATAGCGAGCCTGTAATTTAAGAGGAACCGGCTTTCAGCCGGGACATTTTTCTACCGAAAAATGTAAAAATTTATCTTGAAAGAGGCTCAAGCGGGTGTAATCTTAAGCTTGAAGGATATCTAGGGACCAAACTAAAAACCTCCCCTTAATACAATCGTGTAATAGTTGCCCGAACTAAATTAATAAAAACGTCACAGGTATAGAAGGGGGTTAATTAACACTACCTATGGTGGTGCAACGTCTCGGGGGTTATTATGGTATTTTGTTGTATTGTTATTATTGAGGGTTTTTATTTGTTTTAGCCATTTTCGAACAATGTGTTTTTAGTATACCCGCTAGAATTGGAAAAATGCCTCTCCAAACCCCCTTCAAACTAAAAAAACGCCTCCCCCAACCCCCTTCAAACTAAAAAAACGCCTCCCCCAAACCCCCTTCAAACTAAAAAAACGCCTCCCCCAAACCCCCTTCAAACTAAACAAACACGCCTCCCCAAACCCCCTTCAAACTAAAACAACGCCTCCCCCAAACCCCCTTCAAACTAAAAAGACGACTCCACCAAACCCCCTTCAAACTAAAAAAAGACGCCTCCCCCAAACCCCCTTCAAACTAAAAAAACCCGCCTCCCCCAAACCCCCTTCAAACTAAATAAAAATGCCCTTTCAAACCCCCTTCAAACTAAAAAAAAACGTCTCCCAAACCCCCTTCAAACTAAAAAAAAACGCCTCCCCCAAACCCCCCTCAAACTAAAAAAAACACGTCCCCCAAACCCCCTTCAAACTAAAAAAAAGACGCCTCTCCAAACCCCCTTCAAACTATAAAAAAAGCCCCCCAAACCCCCTTCAAAAAAAAAAAAGACGCCCCCCCCAAACCCCCTTCAAACTAAAAAAAAGACGCCTCCCCCAAACCCCCTTCAAACTAAAAAAAAAAAGGCCCCCAAAACCCCTTCAAACTAAAAAAAACGCCTCCCCCAAACCCCCTCCAAACTAAAAAAAACGCCTCCCCCAAACCCCCTTCAAACTAAAAAAAAACGCCTCCCCCAAACCCCCTTCAAACTAAAAAAAAACGCCTCCCCCAAACCCCCTTCAAAAAATAAAAAAAAAACGCCTCCCCCCAAACCCCCTCAAACTAAAAAAAAACGCCTCCCCCAAACCCCCTTCAAACTAAAAAAAAACGCCTCCCCCCACCCCCTTCAAACTAAAAAAAAAACCCCTCCCCAAACCCCCTTCAAACTATAAAAAAGTCCCCCAAACCCCCTTCAAACTAAAACAAAAAAACGCCTCTCCAAACCCCCTTCAAACTAAAAAAAAACCGCCTCCCCCAAACCCCCTTCAAACTAAAAAAAAACCGCCTCCCCCAAACCCCCTTCAAAGCTAAAAAAAAAACGCCTCCCCCAAACCCCCTTCAAACTAAAAAAAAACGCCTCCCCCAAACCCCCTTCAAACTAAACAAAAATACCCCAGACTCCTTTCAAGCTAAATGTGTACATTTTTCGGTAGAAAAATTTCCCGGCCAAAGGCCGGTTTCTCCCAAATTGCGGGCTCGCTTTCGCTCGCCCAGGAAAAATCGACGCCTTAATGGGTTGAAGCATCATATAATCGCCAAACTAATGAGATGAAACGTCTTAAAATCTCCAAGGTAATGGAGTAAATCTGGGAGGCTCCAAATTGGCCCGCCCTGCACCTAATAGGGTTAAGGGGAGGTCTCCACTTGAGGGATTTTTTTCTGGACCCCTTTCTCCCTCATGTTTAGCTTCATTGCTTTTGAGATTTTAAGACGTTTGCCCCATTAGTTTAGCGATTTTAAGAACATTCACCCCATATTAAGACCTTTCGTGCCATTCAGGTGTCGATTTTATCCTGGCGAGCGATAGCGAGCCTGTAATTTAAGAGGAAACGGCCTTCGGCCGGGAAATTTTTCTACCGAAAAATGTACAAATTTATTTTGAAAGGGACTCAAGGGGGTGTAATTTTAAGCTTGATGGAGGTCTAGGGAACAAACAAAATACATCCCCTTAAAAGCTACAGACTATCTCAGTTAACCCGCACAGTACCAGTGACGTCATATTTGTATCCTATTCTGGCAACTATTAGACGATTTTATTAAGCGTAGGAAGGACCGCTAGCAATAATATGACTTCAAACTATCTCAACCAAACCCTTTTAACTACCACAGATCCTTCCTAAGCTGCCTAATATCGTCTAAATATAACACACGTCGCTGGTACTCAGAGGGTTAATCCTTTCAACAACCATATATCTTTCCTAAGCTTCCTAAAATCCTAAAAATTATGAATATGACAACGTTAAAAATACAAATAAAATGTAATTGTAATTGTATGACGTCATAATGTAATTGTATGACGTCATAATGTAATAGTATGACGTCATAATTGTAATTGTATGACGTCATAATTGTAATAGTATGACGTCATAATTGTAATTGTATGACGTCATAATGTAATAGTATGACGTCATAATTGTAATTGTATGACGTCATATCTTAGAATACCATCAGATTTAGGAAATATATGGTAGCTGTTGCTTAAGGGTGGTCACTGTTTTTTTTTTTTTTTATCTTTCTCTCCTTTTCTCTCTTTCCCTGGCTTGTATCCATTCGGCCCCATTCAGCCACCTGTTTTAAGACGTTTATCCCCATCCAGGTGTCCATTTATTCCTGGCGAGCGATAGCGAACCAGCATTGTATGGAGAAATCCGGGTTCGCAGAAAAATGTACAAATTTAGCTTGCTGTCAAAACAAAAATATATATATGCTGGCTCGCTACCGCTCGCCAGGAAAATATTGACACCTGGATGGGGGTAAACGTCTTAAAACAGTAGGCTGAATGGGGCCGAATGGATAAAAGCCAAAGAGAGATGGAGAGAAAGAGAACAAAAAAGCGAGGTGGGCCCCCTTAAGGGGAGGTTTCTAGTTTGTTTCCTACTCCTCCAGCAATCTTAAAATGTCACCCCCTTGACCCCCTTTCAAGATAAATTTGTACATTTTTCGGTAGAAAAATGTCCCGGCCAAAGGCCGGTTACTCTTAAATTACAGGCTCGCTATCGCTCGCCAGGATAAAATTGACACCTAAATGGCACGAATAGTCTTAAGATTGACAGAAATGGGGCGAGGGTTCTTAAAATCGCCAAACTAATGGGGCGAACGTCTTAAAATCTCAAAAGCAATGGGGCTAAACATGAGGGAGAAAGGGGTCCAGAAAAAAATCCTCCAGGTGGAGATCTTCCCTTAAGAGTCCTTGGTAGCTTTGTTAAGGGGAGGTTTGTTTGTTTTCTGGAACCCCTTCTCCCTCACGTTTAGCCCCAATAGTTTATGTAGTTTTTGAGACGTTCGCCCCTTTAGTTTGGCGATTTTAAGACTTTTTGTGCCATTTAGGTGTCGATTTTTCCCGGCGAGCGATTGCGAGCCTATAATTTAGGAGGAACTGGCCTTTGGGCCGGGAAATTTTTCTACCCAAAAATGGACAAATTTATCAAAATGGGGTTTCTTAGAGGTATTTTTTAAAGCTTCATGGAGGTCTTGGGAGAAAACTAAAGAAATTATGTATGTATGTATGTATGTATGTATGTATGTAGGTATGTATGTATGTATTTAATCATACACACATCACTCGGGCTCTGTCTCGAGTTGGCCACCCCCCAAAGAAATGATCTATATCTATCTATCTATCTGCTCAGGCCCAATCCCCACTTTTCCAATTTTTTAACAATAGGAAAAGTGGGGATTGGGTCTGAGCATATAGATAGATAGTTATAGATAGATAGTTATAGATAGATAGTTATAGATAGATAGTTATAGATAATTTCTTTGGGGTGGGTGGGCGGGGGGGGGGGGGGGGTGGCCAACTCGAGACAGAGCCCGAATGATGTGTGTGTGTGTGTGTGTGAGTAAATAAATACATACATACATACATACATACATACTTTCTTTAGTTCAAACAAAGGGACCACCTAACAACCCCCTTCTCTCCCCATAGAGGGCCAGCAGCGGCGGACACGGATTTCCTCTCGGTGATAAACAATCAGCTCGTTGAACTAATTGTTATATTTATTTTAAGGGGACATGGGCCGGTTTTCTGGACCACTTTCTCCCTCGTGTTTAGCCCCATTAGTTTTCAGATGTTAAGATGTTTGCCCCATTAGTTAGTCGATTTTAAGACCTTTCGCCCCATTTCTACGTCAATATTTAGACCTTTCGTGCTATTCAGGTGTAAATTTTTTCCCTGGCGAACGATAGTGACCCTCTAATGTTGGAAGAACCGGCCTTCGGCCGGGAAAATTTTCTACCGAAAAATGTACAAATCAATCTAGAAGGGGGATCTAATGGATGTTTTTTTAAATTTGATGGAGGTCTAGGGAGGAAACTAGAAAAATAATGAATACATGCAAAAAACGCCCCAAAAGTGAACCATCTCCCCTTAAACGATCAGCTCGTAGAACGTATTGTTATACTAATGTTATGGGGACGTTGTTATATTGGTATGTATTAATTTGTATTGTTGCCTCCTAGATTACAGGCTCGCTATCGCTCGCCAGGAAAAAAATCGACACTTAAATGGCACGAAAGGTCTTAATATTGGCAAAGAAAAGAGGCAAAAGGTCTGAAAATCGCCAAACTAATGGGGCGAATGTCTTGAAATTTCATAACTAATGGGGCTAAACATGAGGGAGGAGGAGGAGGACTCGAAAAACCAACTTCCTCCCCTTAATGGTTTATTATATATATGTTTTCTTATAGTCATGCCTTTATTATATATATGTTTTCTTATAGTCATGCCTTTATTATATATATGTTTTCTTATAGTCATGCCTTTATTATATATATGTTTTCTTATAGTCATGCCTTTATTATATATATGTTTTCTTATAGTCATGCCTTTATTATATATATGTTTTCTTATAGTCATGCCTTTATTATATATATGTTTTCCTATAGTCATGCCTTTATTATATATATGTTTTCTTATAGTCATGCCTTTATTATATATATGTTTTCTTATAGTCATGCCTTTATTATATATATGTTTTCTTATAGTCATGCCTTTATTATATATATGTTTTCTTATAGTCATGCCTTTATTATATATATGTTTTCTTATAGTCATGCCTTTATTATATATATGTTTTCTTATATGCCTTTATTATATATGTTTTCTTATAGTCATGCCTTTATTATATATATGTTTTCCTATAGTCATGCCTTTATTATATATATGTTTTCCTATAGTCATGCCTTTATTATATATATGTTTTCTTATAGTCATGCCTTTATTATATATATGTTTTCTTATAGTCATGCCTTTATTATATATATGTTTTCTTATAGTCAAGCCTTTATTATATATATGTTTTCCTATAGTCATGCCTTTATTATATATATGTTTTCCTAAAGTCATGCCTATATTATATATATGTTTTCCTATAGTCATGCCTTCTTATGACTCATATATATACTTACTCACACACGCATATCCTCTCTCTCTGACATACACACATACTCACTATCACACACTCTCTCTCTCTCTCCCATTCTCTCTCTCTCTCACACACCCAAACATACTCAGTCTCTCTCACATACACCCAAACATACTCAGTCTCTCTCTCACACACACACACACTCCCTCAGTCTCTCTCACATACACCCAAACATACGCCGTCTCTCTCTCTCTCTCACACACAAAGACATACATATACAATCGTCACATTAACGACATATCCAGATATAGAATAGACACCCTTCACAAGCACACATCTGGTACTGTATCCACGAAGATGTTTGCTCCGGAAATCCGGATAAAAAACAAGCATTGTCACACGTGGATGGTTTCAGTCATTGGGGGAAAGTGAACGAAGAGAGATCCATAGAAAAAATAGCGGAGATACAGTAGTGAAAAGGGTTATACTGAGAGAGAGAGAGAGAGAGAGAGAGAGAGATAGAGAGAGAGAGAGAGAGAGAGAGAGAAAGCCAGAATAAAGACAGAAAAATAAGACAGCTCCACAAAACAAGAAAGAAGAGGAATTGCATCAACCCAACCAAGGCACCATGCATATAAACCCAGTTGTAATAATCTTGATGGCGGTGACTTATATACAGATAACAGCAGGATGGAAAGCAGGTCAGTAATGTGAACTATTAACCCACTGGACCCCAGTGTATGAGTCGGCAATGTATGTAACGCTAAACCTCAGCGCCTCATAGGGTGCGTCGCGGTTAATTACTCCGGTCCTATGGCACCTAGAGGGCTCAGATTTGTATGGGAACTGCGTAAGTATCCCACGCAACAATGCCGATGGTTAACAACTCTCAAAGTCCAGGCGCGTGCGCGTGAGCGCCCAAAAACATGTTTTTGCATACCCATTTCCCCATGTTAATTCCGACTTACGGGCCCCTTAATGACCTAGGGGATCGTTTCTTTGTGGTTTTCCCTTCATTTCTAACCCATTCCAGGTGTTTTCTGGATTCTTTTTTTTGACAACCTGCCGGGCCTAGGGTGTACATTGACAACCTGCCGGGCCTAGGGTGTACATTGACAACCTGCCGGGCCTAGGGTGTACATTGACAACCTGCTGGGCCTAGGGTGTACATTGACAACCTGCTGGGCCTAGGGTGTACATTGACAACCTGCCGGGCCTAGGGTGTACATTTATATTATATTGTCTGGTACTCAGTGGGTTAACCCTATCTGGCAGACCTATTTCGACCACCCCTGTTTCTCTCCATTCGTTTAGAGAGTTTTAAGAAGTTTCACTTTATTTGTTTGGCGATTATAATACATTCCACCCCATTTTTCTGGTCGAGCGATAGCAAGTCTGCAGTCTAGGAGGAACAGGTCTTCGGCCGGAATATTATTCTACCGAAAATGTACACTCGGATACCATAGTGATCTCCAGTCCACTCTTAGATATTCGTGGTCTTCATCTATTTCTAATTATGGAAGTATATCCCTGTAAACGAATTTATGAATATATTTGTCTGCACACCAACTACAAAACTATATATATATACTATTGATTGTAAAGCATGTTCTATCCAATAATCAATCTAGATAATTATATTTAGGCCTGGTAATCCACGCATGAGTGAGGACAAACATCCCTGACTTTGGAACCAGCCACTCATATTTTAATACTGAAGATCTACGAAAATAGAGAAATGCATTTATTCATATTTTAACTGACAATAAACGTCTGTGAAACATTTTAAATTCAGCATTAAACGCTATTATATTTTAATCCTACAGTTCGAGCCGTCTAACAAGAAACTCGGACTTCCGTCTTATTCTTATTCTTTCACTGGTATTTAGCGTCTGTTATATTTAAAGCTAAACCTTAAGCATGTTATTTTTTAAGCTGATCTCAACATCTGTATTTTAAACCGTAAAATTCAAGCCATCTAAATGGATACTCGGATGTACTTTTTATCCCCCTCTTTTAAATACTCCCACGATATTTTCTAGCATGTTCTGAAACTTAATACTAATTGACCGCATGTATACAGTACAGTATATATATATTTAAAATGTGTACAGTGAACCTAACATTGTCTACACTTCTTTTGGTATGGAAATATTTGTACTTACTTATATATATATATATATATATATATATATATATATATATATATATATATATATATATATATATATTGTAATATTGTATTATGAAATATTATTTTTTACCTGCTGACTGTGTGGGTGTTTTCATGGGTTGTGAACACTTTTGTAATATTGGACAAAATATGATAAAATATGAAACCTTTAAATTATTATAGTTTTATGTATTATGTTGACTTCTATTTACTTATACCCACAGAGCTTTCAAACAACAATGTGGTAAATATTGAAGGATGGGGCTACTTCACCATCAAAGATATACTAGTTGTGTTCCGAGGTTTACAGCCCAACACCTTGGCTTACATTGAAGTGTATGATTATTGGAGCAATTGGCAATACTACAAGAACTTTACCATCCCCAGGAATGATATCTTCTACAAAATGACTTTCCGTATAAGGAATGAAGAGGTAAGCTGTATTATTCTATAAGTAAGAAGTGGATAAAGGATTGAGCTGACTTTTTTAATATCACGTATGTAGTTAAGTGACAGGTTAGCCAATTTTACTGTTCATGGATTAACTTGATTCAAATTAAACTGACACAGATTATATGAAGTGTTTAAAGTCTTCAATAGCTTATTGGATGTGTAAAGGAAAGACGGCATATTCCATATATTATCTCCGAAGGTCCCCTATACATTCACTATTCATCCAATAAGGTAACTCTCTCTCTCTCTCTCTCTGTCTCTCTGTCTCCACTTGCCACTACTAATAACTACATATTTATCAACGTTAATCACTATAACAATAACGTCTTCCCTCGCCACTGTTTTATTATGTTGCTCCTGTTGAAAATATAGTTGTATCATGCCCATTGTCTCTGTATTAGCATTAATATAGTTGTATCATGCCCATTGTCTCTGTATTATCATTAATATAGTTGTATCATGCCCATTGTCTCTGTATTATCATTAATATAGTTGTATCATGCCCATTGTCTCTGTATTATCATTAATATAGTTGTATCATGCCCATTGTCTCTGTATTATCATTAATATAGTTGTATCATGCCCATTGTCTCTGTATTATCATTAATATAGTTGTATCATGCCCATTGTCTCTGTATTATCATTAATATAGTTGTATCATGCCCATTGTCTCTGTATTATCATTAATATAGTTGTATCATGCCCATTGTCTCTGTATTATCATTAATATAGTTGTATCATGCCCATTGTCTCTGTATTATCATTAATATAGTTGTATCATGCCCATTGTCTCTGTATTATCATTAATATAGTTGTATCATGCCCATTGTCTCTGTATTATCATTAATATAGTTGTATCATGCCCATTGTCTCTGTATTATCATTAATATAGTTGTATCATGTCCATTGTCTCTGTATTAGCATTAATATAGTTGTATCATGCCCATTGTCTCTGTATTATCATTATTAAGGGTTTAAGCCTACGGCGGATAACTCCTAATGTAATTGCTAAGATTACCGGTACTATTTTTATTCTTATTCTTCCAAATTATTTAAGGCACACCAGTTTTTACTCAATAACTCCGGAACCGCTTGTCGGATCGCGACCAAACTTTGACACAAGGTGTGTTTTTGCATTGATCAACTTTTAAGTCGTCAGGTGAGGGAAAAACAGATTGAGGGAGAGTTATAAAACTTGCTTCTTGAGTAGAAGAAAGACTGCGAAAATTTGTTTACTCTTGGGTTAGAGAGTTGGACAAAATAAGGGTGGGAATGTGCTGAAAGTTTAGTGCCATATGGGTAAATACATGGGACAATACCTTTTTCAACAGCCACTATTGATGTAATGATTGAAATTTGGAATTTTACTTATAGAAAATGACATGCTTCGAATATTTTCTTAGAATGTTATTTACCAATCCTGAAGTTTGGCACACCTATGTTGAGACCCCCCCCCCTTCCCTCTCTCTCTCTCTCTCTATATATATATATATATATATATATATATATATATATATATATATATATACCGGTATATATACAGTATATATATTCAATATTAATTATGCATTTTGACTTTCATAATCAGGGACGTGGATTCTACCTTGAATCTTCTTTGGTGGAGGGAGGCTTGGTGACTGTATCGCATCGAACATCTTACCTATATGTCTGGAGTGATAGTTCCGTCATCTGGGTAGTGTGTCAACATCTCCAGGACTGTGGTGTGTATTGACTACTTTAAGGGGACCGACCTGCTTTTTCTCTCTGGATTTTATCCATTCAGCCCCATTCAGCCTACTGTTTTAAGACGTTTCTCCCTACTCAGGTATCGATATATTCTTGGCGAGCGAGAGCGAGCCATCGTTGTATGGAGAAATCCGGCTTTGCCGGAGAAATTTTTTCTACCGAAAAATGTACACATTATGTTAGCTGAATAAAATATAAGCCAATATATGTTGGCTTGCTATCGCTAGCCAGGTGTAAATCGACACCTGGATGGGGATAACCGTCTTAAAACAGTAGACTGAATGGGGTCGAATGGCTACTACCCAGAAACAAACAAAAATAGCGGGTCGGTCCCCTTAACCCCTTCTGTACCAGCGACGTCCTTTTAACTTTATTTTGGCTGCTATTACACTATTTATTCGGTCTAGGAAGGATGCCTACCAATTAAAGAACTGCAGACTATTCCAAGTAATCCACTTAGCTATCATATATCCTTCCTAAGCTACATAAAATCGTCTAAATGTAACTGAAATCCAATCCAAGTGACGTCACGGGTACAGAAGGGGTAAATTCTTTTCTAGGGAATGTAAGACGCCTTTGGGTGCATGTTATTTGATTTCATACCGTTTGGTTTTCCTGCCTTCATTTCCTTATGTAACGATCGTATACCAGACCAGTATGAGGTGCCTTTCTCATGCAATTTAGAGAGTTATTGAATCCGTTCGAGGCTTCAGTATGTATCATGATTTATGAACGTGACTGTACATATTAAAGGCTCACTCTGGAAATTGTACATACATAGCTTAGATGGGGTCTGGGGAGAGTTTTAGTTTGAATGGGGTCTAGGGAGGCATTTTTGGTTAGTCTAGGGGATACGCATTGCTCGAAGATGGTTTAGGTGCTTATGTTCTGGGTGTGGTGTCCCGAGTTCGAATCCCGGGAGGGTTTTCATTAGTTTATTCAAGTACATTGGGGTTTGTTATTGATGATTATTGTTAAGAACGGGGTGTTACTTATACATATTATCCTAATAACTCCCATGACGCCGCAGTAGATAGTGTATAAAAGTACTAAATATAATATCCATATTTCAGAGCCTTTCACCCAGCCCAGAAGCACACAGCCCCCCACAACAACAACAACACCACCACCACTAACAACAACAACAACACCACCACCACTAACAACAACAACAACAACAAGTACCGCAGCCACAGGTACTCCCCTAGCAGCACTTGTACCGTGGATGGTGTCGTGTCTGCTGCTGTTGACCGTGTCAGTCTCTTTGATCATCTGTCTCTGTTGTACTACTCGGAAACTAAGAGGTAAGTAGTGTCTAATCATTCTATGGTAGATTGAAGTCACTCAGCTGGTAGATCTAAGGGAGCTCAGACGGTATTGTGCAGCATAATTTAATGGTTCGGCTCAATGGTTTAAGGAGGTGGTTTAGTTTGCTCTCTAAACCTCTATCAAGCTTAAGAAAACACCAACAAGACCCCCCTTTGATATAAATTTGTAAATTTTTCGGTAGAAAAATGTCCCGGCCGAAGGCCGACTCCTCTTCAGATACGGTTGCATCCGCCTTAATAACTTTTATCCTATGGCGCCTAGAGGGTACAGATTTGTATGGGAACTACTTTAGAATCCCACGGAACAATACCGATGGTTGGCAACCACCCAATTCCATCCGCGTGCGTGTGGGCGCGCGCGGGAGATATTTTACAGTATATTGCCTACCCATCACCCAATGTTAATTGTGATTTCCCCCCGCCCCCCCAGGACCCCCAAATGACCTAGGTGAGCAGTTTTACGTTCTTTTTCCTTCATTACTAACCCATCCCATGTGTTTTCAGGAAAAAAGAAATAATTGGCAAGTGGCTGGTCCTAGAGTGTACTTTTTATTCAATTGTTTGGGGTCCAGGGGGTTAATTTCATAATTACCTCTTCAAAATTAGTTTTCTACCCACAGCTCGCTCAAAGACAACTGCAAAGGTTGAAGTAACTAAACTAAAGGTTTCTAAACACCCTTGGATGGTCACAAAGGCTTTTGTGTATCCCAGAAAGGACGCAAATCGTGTCCTTGTGCGTGAAAGGGAACCAGCTTTGCAGAGGGAGTAGTAATATTGTTTTCAAATATAACCTACAGACGGCAAGAACGTTTTTGGTATACTCTTTATATTTCATTATTTTGTCTCCTCCCCTTCCATATTTTTCTTAATATTTTCTGATGTTACAGTTAGAGATTTAAGGAGAGATACAAAACAAATCTGGACCCCCTTCTCCCTCATGCTTAGCCACATTAGTTTTCAGATTTTAAGATGTTCTCCTCATTAGTTTGGCGATTTTAAGACCTTTTGCCCAATGTCTTTGTCAATAATAAGTCCTTTCTAGACATTTAGGTGTAGATATTTTCCTGGCGAACAATAGCGAACCTGAAACTTAGGAGGAACCGGTCTTTGGCCAGTACGTTTTTCTACCGATTTTGTTTACAAATTATCTTCAAGCTTGTTGGAGGTATAGGGTTGGAGACTAAAGCAAACATATATATGTATATAAATGGACCAATAAAGTAATATGATTAATCTATTCAATAGCACTGCAGGAGGGTAGGAATGTCCCAGCACCACCAGACGTCACTAGTGTTCCTTCATCTGCTGCCCCTGCTACTGGCCTCCCTGCTGCTCCTGCTACTAGCCTCCCATCTGGCCCCTACTACCACTACAACTCCGCGGACCAGATGGTAAGGAGGGGATCTGTTCATGACAGTGAGAACAGCCTGTATGGCGCCATCCACCCTAAAAGCCTTCAACAATCTCAATAAACCCTTTTGTTGGGTTTGGGGTTATTGCAATGACTGCCCCTCAGGCTTCCACTACTACCTACTCCACCAGGTGAGACAAGAATCGCCTAGGACCCCTCGACTTGGCCTATCATCCAAACACAACCCAATACACCCCCTGGACCAGCACCACAAGGGAGATACCGATACCAACACCGTGGGAGCAACCAGCCGCGGGAGCCAGAAACAAATCACAGCTGAGTTACCCACTTGGAGTGGGGAATTGGAAACCCAGTTAGAAAGTATTTGTTTTACTTTAAGTGTTAGAGAAAACCCCAGTAAGGTAGTGCCCACCGACGACAGAAATGAGGATCCACCGTCGCCCCCAGAGTGTTGAACGGACATCAGGGGTCCGGGAGGATCAACGAATGCAGAACCTATTAAACCAAGGAAAACATTCAGTAATTTTAACCCTATAACCCGCTTGCTGTAACACCTTCAGTGGTATTGTAGACGTGACTCCTTTTCCCCCTTGTACGCCCGTTGAGATTCACTTAATGCATACGTATGCCCTATACAGGCGAAACTAGAATTGTACTTTCCTTTTCATCCTGGTACAAGAGTAGAGACTTTTTAACGTTAATCTGCTTGGCAAGCGCCCCCTTGTCTCGCATAGCCGCAGTACTAGTGCCGAGGGGTCACCTCTCCTGGAAACACAATTTGTCATACGCTTTCTTTGTGTAATTTACTTCTAGTATAGCTACCCCGGAGTGCCCCTACAGGCACCTCCCATGTCCTTGCGATATCTTTGATTGTTGAGTATTATGTTTCTCAAGTAGCGAACAGCGTTCATAGGTTTGGTATTATCTCTTAGTTGGTTACTTCCAATTAGGAGTGAATGTGAGAATAAATTCCAAGCATACTGTGTGAAGGTAGTTGCGTTCCGTAAAGTGTACGGATATCTTATTAGCATTATCACCAACGAATTAAGTGCGTGTGATAGAGGATCGAGTTGAAACTATCAATATTAGAAAGCAGTACGAGTCCGTTGAGTAAACATAATTCCTGTCACTGACTTAAGTGAACGGTAGGCACCCTGTGGCAGTAGAAATGGACTGATAGTATACTGTATCCCGTCTTGAGTACAATAATTGTCTACCTATTGCGAGGACGCTGACTAGGTATTATCATTGGTGTTATTCTTGATTCCCAGAGTTATTGAGTACGGCACTGTCCTCGGGTATATTTGTGTATTATGCTGCGCTAGCTAAGTAATGAAGCTACGTGTGTTATGTATGTTGTTTGCACGATTGTGAGTTAGGCGTGAGATAGTAAGAGAATATCGGATTGACCCTTTCTTATAACTTAGTCGTAATCCATTCTCCCTTTGTGATAAGTGTTAACATCACCTTTGCCCTGTTAAAACAATTGTTATTCCTCCGTCCTCCGTCTGAAATCTTTCGCTCCTTAATCTAGGGATCTGACGTAATCTTATTTCCAGGTGGCTCTATCAAGCGGTGTAGATGAAAGTTTACCCTTTTGAACCGTGAGAAACCTGGGATACCGTTCTGCCTGATACCCATATCATAACACCTCACACGGACCGACGTAGTGGGCCTAGTGTGTGGCACCCCTAGTCAGCATCACTTTGCCACAATAAATTGCCACTCGACCCTGTGCTACCTTTTCTCCCATATTCTCTTATAATTTTGTCTGTGTCATCGAATAGTATTTTTTTTTTGTATTGTATTATTGATTGACTCAGTACAATCCTATGATTGTCCTGTTAATTATTAGTATGTATTATTATTGTGTATGTGTTGCCTTGACCCCACCTTGGGGGAGAATTATCATTGTAACGCTCGACGGAGTAAGAAGTTACCGAGCTCGAATGACTTTGCTTGTACCGAGATTATTGTACACCGATAACCTTATATACATATGTGAGAGGGTGAATTATACTACAGAGTTACTGTACATGTGTCATCTAAATTATTGTATAACTTGTGTAATCCGATTAGGCCGGAACCTAATTTGTATGCTTGTGCTCTATTCCGGCTAATTTGTATGCTTGTGCTCTATTCCGGTAGACACAACACCTTTGACTTTATTTTTTTTTATTTTTTGTTTTTTTGTTTTTGCTTTCTGTGAGTGAAGGATACAAAAGGCAAAGCTGCTTCTAGCAAGTGTCTCCCCCCAAAGATGAAAGATTGACAGAGGTAAGTTAGAGTCAAATTACCTGGACACATTGAGTTTGAAGTAACTTAAATCATAGATTGACCTGACCTGTAGAGTGATGCCCAGAGGTGGCTGCAGTAGATCTGTTACCTGATAATTATGTTGTGACATCCAGTCCAGAGTGATAACAGAAGCTCTTTAGGAATATTGACATCATCTCACCTGATCTATAAAGTGACATCACAAATTATACATACTGTATATTTTGAAATCGAATATTTGGAGAAATATTCCATGATTTTGTTTATGTGAAAATAAATAATAAAATATTGTACTGTGTCTTATTGAAAATCTGATAACTTACAGCTGTTAATTTACAATAGAGATCACATTTCACAAGCGTTAATGAGCCTCGTATTTAGGAGGAACCTACCTATGGCCAAGGCTATTTTTCTATAAAGTAATACATACATTGATCACGAACGGGGGTCTTTATGGATCGTTTAAAAATTTGATAGGGGTCTAGGGAGGAAGCTAAACAAAAAAATAATAATAATAAATAATAATAATAATTATAAGTAAATAAATAAATACGTAAATAATATATATATACTGTATAAGTATATATATATATATATATATATATATCCCCTTGAATAAACCAGTTCATTCTGCACGACTGGGCACAGGGTTAGATAAGGGCAGTTAAGGTGTCCATAGTAATCAACCCTTTACCTGTACACTACCTGGTCAGACGTCTTGTGGGTTATTATGATATTTTGTTTAACCCCTTCTGTACCGCCGACATTTACTTTTTTTATATTTTGGCTACTATTAATCGATTTTATTCAGTTTAGGAAGAATCGCTAGCAATTATAAGGCTTCGAACTATTTCAATCAAACCCTTTTTACTACCACAGATCCTTCCCAAGCTGCATAAAATCGTCGAACTATAGATAGACTAAAATATAACAGACGTCGCTGGTACATAAAGGGTTAATTATTATTGAGTTTGTTTGCTTGTTTTTGCCATGTTCGAGCAATGCATATATTTTGGCCAATAGGCTAACAAAAACGCCTTCCCAGACTCCCTTCAAACAAGTAATGCCCTTCCAAGCTAAATTTTTACATTTTTCAATAGACAAATGTTCTGGCAAAGGCCCATTTCTTGTAAGTTACAGGCTCGCTACTGCTCGCAAAGAAAAATATATGAATACCTGAATGGGGTAAAGCATATTATTATCGCCAAATAAATGGAGAGAAACGTCTGGTGTTAAGAACGATGTTAAAAATAATCCATATCTGCCACTGACGTTGGTTTCGGTGCAGACAGTCATGTTCCCCTAAGTCATAACCATACTGATTTGAGCAACGAGAAAGACAGGCGGTACCTCATCCAGACCACTATACATGACTCCTGGGCTTATTGCTTCTTCTCTGTAATGGTCTTTGCTATAGTATATTCGCTGTAAGTAGGCGAGAAATCATGATCTCTATCCTCTGTAACTCAAAAAGGGCTAGAGTAAATTGGCTGTAAACTTACACATCTATTCCTTGACTGACTCGTCTCAAATGGTAGACATATTAGCTCGATTACTCTAGTCGTTCTTGAGTTACAGAGGTTAGAGGTCATGATTTCTCGCCTACTAACAGCAAATAGACTATAGTCCTGGGTTCTATCCCTCCAGAAGTGGTGAACACAAGTGAGGTAAAGCTGCCTTGTTGAATCTGTAGGATCCGTTCCCCATATGCCCTGACCATTTCGTTCTCTTGTGTGCAGCCTCCAGAAACACTCGCTGTAGCTAGGGGCCATAGGGTTGTATATCCTTATGTCAAGAATGCGCGTTGTCCTCTAGTCCAGAGGCCTCTTGCACTGACATACACCCGTGCTTCATTTGATGTGTTTGCCATTCTGTGTTGCAAGATCTCGCCATTCAAGGGGATGATTGTTGGTTTTGCACGCCAATCATGAGACACCTCCCTTAGCGTGATCGTCGTTAAGTCTCCCTTTATTCTGCCTGATGCTGATGAATCCTTCCTTCTTACATACCATGCAGTGGTACGACTACTACCACTACTACTACTACACTGTAAAAAATGTGAGTTCAAATGTAATCGAGATGATACATATAAATATTGTTCCAATCGTTTAAGTCAGCTAATTTGAACCGGTAAGCGATGGAAACACTTATGTGTATCCTTTTTAGTACATTTTTTTTTTCAGTTATAATAATAGTAATAATAGTAATAATACTAATAATAATATTAATAATAACAATAATAATAATAATAATAATACAATAAAAATAACAATAATAATAATAATAATAATAATGATAATATAAATAATACATAATGGCGAAATCAATGTCATTTGGCCGGGGAGAGCCTAGTTGGAATATAGTACATTAGAAGATTGCGCAATTTATGCACGTCACAAACATCCATTGTCTCCTTCATAAAGGTTCGTTTCCCAGATTTCAGCTTAATCTGCAGAGTGTTCCCACCAATCCTCAATTTATCCTCTGGAACCTCAATGACATGAAGAGTTTTGAAGAAGTAGAATCCCTGACCATAATGACCTCTGTGGAGTTGGTCCTCTGAGAGCGGCACCTGAGCCACGGTCCTGAACATCTTACAGGGGTTATGGCGGAACTGTAGACCCATTATCAGCCGCTCCTTCGGGGTCTTCTCCATCTTGATCTTGGCGACCGTGAGTTCAGCCGGAAGCTTGGGCAGATTCCCCACCCGTACCCCTGTCACTACTAGAGGCATATTTATGTATTATATTCGTAATGTAATCGTATATAACTCGTAATACCCCTTGCTGTCAGAGTATTTAACTGCAGATTAATAAATTTGATTTAATCAACAGCCAAGCAAAGAGCGCGATACACTAGCTGTTGATCTGTTGAAGTTTTGAAAATGAATGAGTCTGGCTGACCATCGGTGCATAATATATACTTCTCATAATGTCTTCCTTTTCTTTCATTTTCATAATTTTCGCATAAAAAAAAATAATGTAAATTTACCACATATCCATAACTAGATTAAGAATGATATGGAATAGAGTTATAATTGATTTTATAAACATTTTATAACAACAAAATAAATTAGTTATTCCTAAAATATATATATTCTTTAAAGGGTTTATAAGAGAAAACGGATTTTAATGGTAAACTATGTTATAAATATTCACTTCCTCTAACACACATACAATTATATGCCCAAACAAAAACACACACTTACACTCACAATTACACACTCATTCAGCTACATTGTTCCCCAGGGTGTTGTGGCTTGTACTGAAGGGGGAATACAGATTGGTGAATTAGGGGGGGAGGAGGGGATTTGATTTATTTATTTATTTTATTAGTTTTAGTTTCCTCCTTAGACCTTCATCAAGCTTTAAAGATAATCTTCAAGGACACCTGCATCCGCCTTATTAGAAACAATTTATTAGGGAAAATAGGGACCAATATACTCGCCATATTTTTCTCATTATAGTCCGCATGGAGGAATTTCGTTATCGACACTTGAAAAAACCTGATTACACCGAAAAATAACACAAAAATAATGTCCCGACCGTAAACGAAGCATTGCGCACAATGAATCCTTCGACTTGACCGCCTTTTTCTTCTTGTTTTGAAGGATGCGGTGAGTGCGATTCGCCCAATAAATGGAGTGAGCGTTACTCACAAAAACGAAATACCGGCAACCTGTTTTTGCCCCCTTACAGATCTACATATATGAGGATGACAATAAATCAAGGGGGGTGAGGGGGGGGGGGGGCAACGCCCCCCCTTAACCCATCGTGTATCTAATGTACCCCACAATTTCCCTTACCTATTGTAAAAGCACGATTCACCCAATAAATGGCGCAATTTGACGCTGTATCTTCAGATTGATAGATAATGGGTAAGTTTATGCAAATCCTCCACTCAAACCATGCAAAACAACTATGAAACACAATATTCCTTGAAGAAAAAAACAAAAACATGGTAAATAAGGCCGATGTAGTCTTGATGAACGTTACCGCTTTAAAAATTACCCCCAAGATCCCTCTTCGACATAATATTTTGAGATGCGGGGATGGGCTGCTAGCAATATCTACCCTCTTATATCATTAATAGCTCTTGTCTCACCCTGCTAGTTGGACACAAACACCTGCCTACCTCCTGTAGCGTTGTGAAGGAAGGCCAAGGTTGAGAAAGGCCGAATATTGCCGTACGATGGTTAATAAATCCTGAGATGCCAGCCACATCACTCTCACTCACAAGTTCCAATACTACTACCTCCTTGCATTTCTAGGATTTACCCAGGGAAGCTGAACGAGTAAACTGCCATCGAAACATTTTTGAACGCATCGTAAACAACCGAGACGACCACCAATGAAAAGTTCAAACTTTTGGTCTAAGGTTGCTTCCCCGATATGCGCTAAAGCCCTATCTATCTATCTATCTATTGCCCGACGCCGTGATCCCCGAAGGGGTGGCCACGAACGAACCGCCCCCATGCACCTCTGTCCCCAGTCAGTCGACGCCCCTCCCCCCAACCAGCACCGCTTTCGTTCATATACTTCCTCACTCCATCCTTCCACCTCTCATTCGGTCTACCTCTCCCTCTCTGTCCCTCCACCTCGCTCTCGCTAAAGCCCCTGACGAAACAATACCGTAAATTCCAGGGTTGTTTGCGCGATTTTCACCCAGTTAGAGGCATCTTTCAGAGCTCTCTTGGTAACCAAAAGATGCAGATTTATTTTCTCGTTCCAACCGTATATAAAAAGTTTAAAATTGTACAAGATTTGTGTGCCTTTTACCTATGAGCGATGTCTAATCGAAGTAATTACGTTTGCGTAATAGATAATTTGGTATAATCCTGTGTAGCGGGTAGACCAGTACTTATATCTCAATAATTTGGCAATGTTACAATATACTGCATGTTTACATTTTACATTGATAAATAGTCCACTAATATACTAGGTTAGGTTAGGTTAGGTTTTGGTCAGGTTAGGTTAAAGATATTGTTCAATGTTTCTTAGTAAATAGGCATCTGAAAAACAGTTCCACCCGCTACACACGATATCACCGGTAATTTTATGGGGAGGAAGACCGTTTTTCTGGACCCCCTTCTCCCTAATGCTTAGCCCCACTAGTTTTGAAATTATAAGACGTTCGGCCCATTAGTTTGGCGATTTTAACACCTTTCGCCCCATTTCGTTGTCAATGTTAAGACCTTTCGTGCCATTTAGGTATCGATTGTTTCCTGGCGAGCGATAGCGAGCCTGCATTTTTAAGAGGAAACGGCCTTCGGCTGGGCAATTTTTCTACCGAAAAATGTACAAATATATCTTGAAGGGGGGTCTAGGGGGGTCTAGGGGGTGTTTTTTTAAGCTTGATGGAGGTCTAGGGAGGAAACTAAACAAATATATGAATAAATGAATTAATAGACCAAACAAACAGTCTGCCTCCCCTTAACTGGGGACCGGCAGGGAGAGGGATAGGACATCGTATCTGGCAACAGTGATGGAATGGCGATCTTGGTGCCCGAGTGTCAGTGCTGAAAAATCTCAACAAAGATCTCAAATTTGGACGTGATAATAGACCCCTACGCCAACTGTACCGTCACCATGTCATCGGGCCCAAACCTGAGGACGTGTGGGCCCCCTAGGAGGACGTGTGGGGCCCCCTAGGAGGACGTGGAAGGAAGTGTTGAGCATATTTAGGTAAACTTGAGTCATCGTCTCATTCTCGGTATCTGTTGGCAAATGACGAGTTGTTTTAAGGGGAGATGGGCCGTAGTTTTTGGTCTATTAATTCATGTGTTCCTTTATTTCTTAGTTACCTCGCTAGACCTCCATCAAACTTAGACAAACACCTTCTAAACACCTTCAAGATAAATGTGTACATTTTTCGATAGAAAATTTCCCGGCCGAAGGCCGGTTCCTCCTAAAATTACAGGCTCGCTATCGCTCGCTAGGACAAAATCGACATCTAAATGGCAAGAATGGTCCAAATATTGACAAAGAAATGGGTGAAACGTCTTAGAATCGCCAAACTAATGGGCCGAACGTCTTATAATCTCAAAACAAATAGGGCTTAACACGAGGGAGAAAGGGAGCCACAAAAAACCGGCCCATCCTCCCTTTAAAGACCCGAGGTGGGGGGAGGGGGGGGGGGGGTAATTCTCTCTTTATACTCTATATATTTACGTGTGTGGCTGAATACTGATAATTAATTATATCCTCCTCTATGGTATGGCTTGACTGCCCTGGTTAAAAATGGCGTTGTTCGTGTGTTATTAGTTATGTTGGCTGTGGTAAGATTATTATATTATATGCGTTGGCCTAAAATGGTGGGATGGTTGGGGGGGTAGAGGGGAGGGTGGGGGGAGGGGGCTTGTAGAGAGAAGAGGGAGGGGGGAGGGGGAGGGGAGGGGGGGCTTGAAGAGGGGAGGGGGGAGGGGTGTGTGCTTGAAGAGAGAAGAGGGAGGGGGGGAGGGGGGGACGCTTGAGGAGAAAAGTGAGAGTTACACCAACCTCTCTCTCTCCCCCCCCAACCCTATCAGGGAGGAAGCATAAAGGTGGAGGGGCCCTCAGCTTCACCAGTTGATCCCACTCCGCGCCATCTTATCTCGTTCCTCCCTTGTACACTAATAATGAAGGAGTCTGGTCAAGTCTGCCGTTAACCCCTTCAGCACCAGGACGTCTTTTTACCTTTGATTCTAGCTAAACATAAACGGTTTTATGCAGCTTAAGAAAGACCTATTTTATTGAGAGGGTTTATTGAGATCGTATTTAGCCATTTCAGTCGTAAAGGTAGATTATCAACTGATGAAAAACGCCTAATGGTAACCAGAATATGATACAAATTACGTAATGGTTGTGAAGGGGTTAAGGGGAGGTTTTTAGTTTGTTCCCTAGACCTCCATCAAACTTAAAATTACACCCCCTTGATCCCCTTTCAAGATAATTTGTACATTTTTCGGTAGAAAAATGTCCCGGCCGAGGGCCGGTTGCTCTTAATTTAGGCTTGCTATCACTTGCCAGGACAAAATCAACACCTAAATGGCAAGAAAGGTCTTAAAATGGACAGAAATGAGGGGAATATTCTTAAAATCGCCTAACAAATGGGGCGACCGTCTTATAATCTCAAAATCAATGGGGCTAAACAAGAGGAAGAAAGGGTTCAAGAAAAAAATCTCTCAAATGGAAATCTCAGTAAGATTCTAGCAATGGATCCAAATCGATTTTAGTGTTGTTTATTTATCTAAATTCCATAGATATCCTTCATATTTCATGTTTTGTGATATTAACCTCTTCTATACCGGCGCTGTCCTTTTAACTTTATTTGTGATATTAACCTCTTCTATACCGGCGCTGTCCTTTTAACTTTATTTGTGATATTAACCTCTTCTATACCGGCGCTGTCCTTTTAACTTTATTTCGGCAAGTTGGATAGAACATAATAAATTATTATTATACAATATTATTCAGCTTAAAAAGGACATCCAGCAGTTAACAGGCTTGTAACTCCAGGATCTTTTTATTTTGCTTAATTAACGTTTTGGCTTTGCGTCGTAGTTCTACAAATGTCACCCGTTCTTCGTCATTTTGTGAGGATTTTAATCTATCATTAGCAATCTTTTTAGCAAGCAAACAGTCTGAAACTTCTTTAGTCCACCATTTGGGCTGAATATTATGGCCTGTAAGCCGTATTGTCAATGGTATGCAGTCTTGCACTGCTTTTAGGTAAGTGTTTGCAAATAATTCCCAAGATGTATTTATGTCGTTATTTTTAATTGGAAGTTTGTATTCTTGAAATTAGGGACTTTCTCGACGCTGCTATTTGGTTCGTTACTAGTAAACTAAACTGAAAGTTATCGAATAAAAATCCAAAACTTAAACATTTTGGAGATAAGGGAGTTGTTGTTGTTGTTGTTGTTGTTCCCCAAGCTGCCTGGCCGAACAGCCCCAAGGCCCCGAGCAAGGCCAAGGCCATAACCGAGCGCCCCCACAGAACCCTCCCCGCCGACCACAATAAAGCCTGGGTGACCGAAGCCACTCCATACCGGGGAGCTTGAGGAGGGTGCGGAAACGCCCGGGAAACCAAAGCCCCACCCACGGCCCTGTGCCCCTCAGCAATTATGAAGAGAAAGTTGAGGGGCAAGGGAAAAATGTGACGCTTTGGCTTCCAATCTTGGTAGATTGGGAGGTCAATCCACGTTAGAGACGCCGTCACTTGAGATCTAGAAAATATATAAGTAAAAGGAACAGTCAGAGTAAGCTATGGGTATGGCAGAGATCGCTCAGTTCTCACTCTGATAGACCAGCCCATCACCAATAATAATAGATAAGGGAGTATACAGTAATAGTTAATATTGTGCCACAGGAAACACAGCGATATGTACAGTACACGTAGAACTACTAAATGTCACCTGCGTCTGTTCATGATCACAACAGGATACACGTAACAGATAAGAGGATGGTATACTATCACTGTGGAGGGCGGTGGTGGGGTATACTATCACTGTGGAGGACGGTGGTGGGGTATACTATCATTGTGGAGGACGGTGGTGGGGTATACTATCATTGTGGAGGACGGTGGTGGGGTATACTATCACTGTGGAGGACGGTGGTGGGGTATACTATCATTGTGGAGGACGGTGGTGGGGTATACTATCACTGTGGAGGACGGTGGTGGGGTATACTATCACTGTGGAGGACGGTGGTGGGGTATACTATCACTGTGGAGGACGGTGGTGGGGTATACTATCACTGTGGAGGACGGTGGTGGGGTATACTATCACTGTGGAGGACGGTGGTGGGGTATACTATCACTGTGGAGGCGGTGGTGGGGTATACTATCACTGTGGAGGACGGTGGTGGGGTATACTATCACTGTGGAGGACGGTGGTGGGGTATACTATCACTGTGGAGGACGGTGGTGGGGTATACTATCACTGTGGAGGACGGTGGTGGGGTATACTATCACTGTGGAGGACGGTGGTGGGGTATACTATCACTGTGGAGGGCGGTGGTGGGGTATACTATCACTGTGGAGGACGGTGGTGGGGTATACTATCACTGTGGAGGACGGTGGTGGGGTATACTATCACTGTGGAGGACGGTGGTGGGGTATACTATCACTGTGGAGGACGGTGGTGGGGTATACTATCACTGTGGAGGACGGTGGTGGGGTATACTATCACTGTGGAGGACGGTGGTGGGGTATACTATCACTGTGGAGGGACGGTGGTGGGGTATACTATCACTGTGGAGGACGGTGGTGGGGTATACTATCACTGTGGAGGACGGTGGTGGGGTACTATCACTGTGGAGGACGGTGGTGGGGTATACTATCACTGTGGAGGACGGTGGTGGGGTATACTATCACTGTGGAGGACGGTGGTGGGGTATACTATCACTGTGGAGGGCGGTGGTGGGGTATACTATCACTGTGGAGGGCGGTGGTGGGGTATACTATCACTGTGGAGGACGGTGGTGGGGTATACTATCACTGTGGAGGACGGTGGTGGGGTATACTATCACTGTGGAGGACGGTGGTGGGGTTACTATCACTGTGGAGGACGGTGGTGGGGTATACTATCACTGTGGAGGACGGTGGTGGGGTATACTATCACTGTGGAGGACGGTGGTGGGGTATACTATCACTGTGGAGGACGGTGGTGGGGTATACTATCATTGTGGAGGACGGTGGTGGGTATACTATCACTGTGGAGGACGGTGGTGGTATACTATCACTGTGGAGGACGGTGGTGGGTATACTATCACTGTGGAGGACGGTGGTGGGGTATACTATCACTGTGGAGGACGGTGGTGGGTATACTATCACTGTGGAGGACGGTGGTTATACTATCACTGTGGAGGGCGGTGGTGGGGTATACTATCACTGTGGAGGACGGTGGTGGGGTATACTATCACTGTGGAGGACGGTGGTGGGGTATACTATCACTGTGGAGGACGGTGGTGGGGTATACTATCACTGTGGAGGACGGTGGTGGGGTATACTATCATTGTGGAGGACGGTGGTGGGGTATACTATCACTCAGGCTGGTGTTAACACTATCTGGTGCAACGTCTTGGAGGTTATTATGGTATTTTGTTTAATTATTATAGAGGGGTTTAATTATTATAGAGGGGTTTAATTATTATAGAGGGGTTTAATTATTATAGAGGGGTTTAATTGTTTTTGCCATTTTCAAACAATGTGTTTTTAGTTTAACCCGAGACGCCTCTCCAAACCCCCTTCAAGCTAAAAAAAACGTCCCCCAGACCCCTTCAAGCTAAATGTGTACATTTTTCGGTAGAAAAATTTCCCGGCCAGAGGCCGGTTTCTTCCAAATTGCAGGCTCGCTATCGCTCGCCCAGGAAAAATCGACACCTTATTGGGTTGAAGCATCATATAATCGCCAAACTAATGAGATGAAACGTCTTAAAATCTCTAAGCTAATGGAGTAAAACTGGGAGGATCTAAATTGGCCCGCCCTGCACCTAATAGGGTTAAAGAAGGAGGTTAAATTTTATTGTTGATCACGTATGAGAAATTAACCCCTTCTGTCCAGTCGCGCTAATAAGTGATGTCTCGGCACCAAGGATGTTATGATCAATAATTGGTATCAGCAATATTTACACATGATTTCTTCTTTTTGAATGAGATATACTAACATGTTCCTACACTTACCCACCCTATTCAACATCTGACAGACCTTAATACAGCACAGAGGGAGCCAAACGTAATGACAGCTGGGATATGCCTAATTTGCGCCTTTATTCTGGCTACTGTTACACGGTTTTAGTCAGTCTAAAAAAGGCCTCCAGCAATTATCAGGCTTCCAACTATCTTCGTGGTGCGATGCATAAGGTGTTGATTTTCGGTGTGAGCGTCCTGGGTTCGAATCCACGGACTGCCACATGTGTTTGTAAATTTAATTAATCGATTTTAGGAGTATAGTTGGTTGTTGGAAGGAACATAATAATTAAACGATTTTATTCAGTTTAAAAAGGGCCTCCAGCAATTAACAGGCCTCGAACTATCTTACTTAACCCTTTTGACCACCATAGCTCCTTCTTAAGCTGTACACAATCGTCTAAAGTTAGCTAGAATATTATACAACAGACGGCGCCGGGATCGAAAGGGTCGAGTGTAAAGAGAGGAAAATATCGGCAGTGGCCCCAAGATGGCGGAGGTTGGCCGATCTATGTCACTATAGGGTCTCTAGTGTATAAAGGTTAAGGGGGGCCCACATCGCTTTTTTTTTTTTTATCTTGCTCTCATTTTCTCTCTTTCCCTGGCTTGAATCCATTCGGCCCCATTCAGCCAACTGTTTTAAGACGATTATTCTGCCTGGCGAGCGATAGCGAGCCAGCATTGTATGGAGAAATGCGGTTTCGCCGGAGACATTTTTCTATCGAAAAATGTACAAATTTAGCTTGCTGTCAAAAAAAAATATATATACTGTATATGCTGGCTCGCTACCGCTCACCAGGCAAATATTGACACCTAGATGAGGGTAAACGTCTTAAAACAGTAGGCTGAATGGGGCCGAATGGATACAAGCCAGAGAAAGAGAGAAAAGGAGAGAAAAAAGGAAGGTGACCCCCCTTAAGGCGCCATAAGGCGCTGGGTGTGCTCAACCGCCTTAGGGGGTTCTTTTCCCCTGCACAGCTTCTTGCTCTGTACAGGGGCATAGTGCGCCCTTGTATTGAGTATTGTTCACATGTGTGGGGAGGTTCCTCTCACACCGCTCTCCTAGACAAAGTTGAAAGGAAGGCCTTTCGTATCATTAACTCCCGTCCACTCACCAACTCTCTGCAATCTCTCTCTCTCCGCCGCAATGTTGCATCTCTCTCGCTATTCTATCGCTACTATAATAATCAGTGTTCCTCAGAGCTATCCCAGTGCATACCACCTCCTTTACGTAGGGCACGTGGTACCCGTCTTGCAACTCAATCCCACCCCTACTCTGTGCAACTCTCCAACCCAAGAGTGAAACGTTACTCTCAAACTTTCTTCTACTCAACATCTGAGCTCTGGAACTCTCTCCCAGAATCAGTCTTTCCCTCTTCCTATGACTTAAATTGCTTCAAACTCCGTGTGTCCAGGCATTTTGGCTCGAACGTCCCTTGATTTTGGCCCTGTCACTCTTTCAACTATGGGGGAGGCACTCGCTATAGGCAGTTATGCCTTTTGCCTCCCTCAATCACATAGAAAAAAAAAAAAAAAAAAAAAAATAAACGCTGGTATCCGCTGCCAGTGAGTAGATTATCTTATCCCAGCATCCTGCCACTGAAACGGGGTGCTGTTATCACTCCTATGCATGTGTTTGTGTGTGTGTTTGTGTGTGTGTGTGTGTGTGTAGGTATATGTGTTTGTGTGTGTGTGTAGGTATATGTGTTTGTGTGTGTGTGTATATGTGTTTGTGTGTGTGTGTAGGTATATGTGTTTGTGTGTGTGTGTGTGTGTATATGTGTTTGTGTGTGTGTGTAGGTATATGTGTTTGTGTGTGTGTGTAGGTATATGTGTTTGTGTGTGTGTGTGTATATGTGTTTGTGTGTGTGTGTAGGTATATGTGTTTGTGTGTGTGTGTGCGTATATGTGTTTGTGTGTGTGTGTGTGTATATGTGTTTGTGTGTGTCTGTAGGTATTTGTGTGTGTGTGTGTGTATATGTGTTTGTGTGTGTGTGTATATGTGTTTGTGTGTGTGTGTATATGTGTTTGTGTGTGTAGGTATATGTGTTTGTGTGTGTGTGTGTGTATATGTGTTTGTGTGTGTAGGTATATGTGTTTGTGTGTGTGTGTGTGTATATGTGTTTGTGTGTGTAGGTATATGTGTTTGTGTGTGTGTGTGTGTGTATATGTGTTTGTGTGTGTGTGTGTGTATATGTGTTTGTGTGTGTTTGTAGGTATATGTGTGTGTGTATATGTGTTTGTGTGTGTGTGTAGGTATATGTGTTTGTGTGTGTGTGTGTGTATATGTGTTTGTGTGTGTGTGTGGGTATATGTGTTTGTGTGTGTGTGGGTATATGTGTTTGTGTGTGTGTGTAGGTATATGTGTTTGTGTGTGTGTGTAGGTATATGTGTTTGTGTGTGTAGGTATATGTGTTTGTGTGTGTGTGTGTAGGTATATGTGTTTGTGTGTGTGTGTAGGTATATGTGTTTGTGTGTGTGTATATGTGTTTGTGTGTGTGTGTAGGTATATGTGTTTGTGTGTGTGTGTATATGTGTTTGTGTGTGTGTTTTGGCGGTGCCCGGTGTGAACAGTGACTCCCGCGCTCCTCTGTTTTCATCAATATCTTCGAAAGTAGTGAAGTTGCGGTACTCTGACTTTACCTAGATAAACATCGAAACACCGTGGCGGTTGTGAAGCTGTCTGGAACGAATTTAGGCCAGTGATTATTGAAATATTAGTGAAAACCTGATACCATATCCTGCCGTCTGCCCTGACAGCCAGCACCGCCTGCCGGTTACCAGCCTAACTACCACTACCCTCATCGCTAGTTTATAATTACCAGTGACTTGCATTTGTTCCTTAATTAGTCTAGGCATGTGCAGGTAAATTAGTGAAACCGGAAAATATACAGTGCAACATGAGTACTATACCCGAAAGTAACTTGCCTCCTGCAGACACAAACTGTTTATCATGTAACAACCAGTGCTTGTTAGAGTGTTTGAAATGCCGAACGTGTAACAATATATACATGCCAATTGCACACACCTCCCTGTCTATGCCATCGTGAATTTTCTGAACACAAGGAGTCAGTACACCTGCGAGGAATGTGTTAGACAACAGCTGGGTGAACAAGGCGACCGGCAGTTTGCGCTCGTCTATACCCTACTGGACAGGGACAAGGAAAAGGAAAGTGAGGCTAAACAGCCAAACAACGACAAAGAAAACACCACTGAAAACGGTGGTAAGTGTGATGAACCTTTTTCCGGAGAACAAAGTGGCACACCACCCATAACAAATAAAACAAATAATAGAAATCTTCAAAATGATGAAAGGAAAAATAAATTATGCTACTACTACAAAAATAATCAGTGTAAATTTGGCCGAAAAGGACGTGACTGCCCTTTTGCTCACCCAAGCCTATGTAACAGGTACAAGATAAACGGTCGTGATCCCGTAAAGGGATGTAAACATGGTGATAAGTGCAAATACCTACACCCACCTATATGTAATGGTTCAGAAAGGAGGAGAGAGTGTTTAAACTTGGAGTGCAAAAGACTTCATTTGAAGGGCACTCGTCGATATCCATCTGACCAGTGTAGAGAACAGCAACAAACAACCACTTACCCACCACCACCTTCTCGTTCAGACATTCCTGCACCAAATCCCCAAACACAGAGTGCGTGGTTAAATAGACCTCAACGAACACAAGATACGTGGGTAAATCAATCTCCCCAAAATGATACCACGGTACATTTTTTAGTGCAACAGATGCAGCAAATGCAAAAAGTGCAACAACAAATAATGCAGGCACTGAAAATCCATCCGACTCAGTGGTGCATCCCTCCATCATAGGAACTACAGTAACAAGGAAAGAGGTAAACAGCAGCACCCTACACACACTAATTTCACTCAATATAGCAGGCCTATTACCTTACAAATTCAAAGGCAAAGTAAAGCTGCTTGCAGAAATAGCACAAGTAGATAATGCACTCATACTCTCCCTAACAGAATCGCATCTTACTCAAAGTATAAGAGAAGCTGAAATAGATATAGAAAATTACACCTCCTTCAGAACTGATAGATCTGGTCATAGGAAAAAAGGGGGTATTATCACTTACGTTAAAAATCACCTTGCAGCTCTCACTAACGTTCTATTATCAGAATCTAATTCCTATACAGAGGTCCAGGTACTAAACATTACAGACATTAATATGATCTACATCACTATATATAGACCTCCAGCATGTCCAACTAATAAGTTTATGGATCAACTAACAAAAATTAAAGATATTTTAGACAATCTACCACCACCCATGCCAACCATTGTGCTCACTGGAGACTTGAATTTCCCGCTAATTAACTGGGATTCACGAAGTGTCTATGGAGGAGCAGCGGACATGCGAGCTCAAGCAGAAGCACTTATACGTTTTTCAAGAGAGTTTTATCTCAATCAACTCGTCAATATGGCCACAAGAGGTAATAATATACTGGATATTGTAATGACCAACAATGATGAGCTGATCCACCACCTCACAGTAGACAAAACCAACCTGTCGGACCACAATATTATTACAATGGCGACAAACATAGTTACCAACACACAGCATAGAACTCCCAGCCCTGCAGAGCCCATGGCTGTGAACTTCAATCAACTCAACTTTCTCAGTGAATCTATATGCTGGGAAGACCTTAAAAGAGAACTTAGTGAAGTGGATTGGGTCATACAGTTTAAGGAATCTGGTCCCGAGGCCCAATATAACAAATTACTGGAAATATGCCTCAAAATTTCTGAAAAATATGTACCCCTTAGAAAATCGTCACCACAGAAAAATATACCACGTGATCGTAGGATACTGATGCGCAAGCGAACGAACCTACGCAAGAAGCTGAAGCGTAGTACGAGCATACTAAATAAACAACAAATTGAAGCCAACGTTGCCTCCATTGAAGAAAAACTCAAGACTTCAGTAGAAATAGAAAATCGCAGAAAAGAATTCCAAGCCGTGTCCTGCATTAAAACTAACCCAAAATACTTTTATAAGTATGCTGCAAACAAATCAAATGTAAGGGTGGGTGTTGGTCCACTGACAGATGCGAACGGCCAAACCAAGAACGAACCTGAGGCGATTGTCGATATACTACGGCTACAGTACTAGGGCGTCTTTAGCCACCCTCGAGGTGATAAAATAATTGACTCACCGACCGACTTCTTCCACAAAGTATCCATGCCAAATCTAACTGACATTAAATTTACCACAAATGATATAGTAAATGCTATAAAGGAAATTGGTATCAATGCAGCAGCAGGCCCAGATCAATTCCCGGCCGCACTTCTCAAGAATTGCGCAGCAGACCTTAGTGCTCCTCTACAGATTTTTTATAGAAACTCTCTCGACTCTGGAATTATACCACAACAATTAAAATGTGCTAAAATTACACCAGTCCACAAAGGGGGTTCGAGGGGTGAAGCAAAAAATTATAGACCTATTGCTTTAACTTCGCATGTCATCAAAATCCTCGAAAAGCTAATAGTTAAAAATATGTCCATATACCTTGAAGAAAACAACATAATAAACAAGGACCAGCATGGGTTTCGGAAGCGCCACTCGTGCCTCTCGCAACTGTTAGCTCACCATGAAAAATTATAGAAGGGCTAGAAAATAAAAATGCTATCGACGTGGTCTACCTTGATTTTGCAAAAGCATTTGACAAGGTAGACCACGGCATACTCCTCCACAAGATAAGAGACTCAGGAATCTCAGGAAAACTTGGGGTGTGGCTGCACTGTTTCCTCACTGACAGGGAACAAGCTGTCGCGGTTGGTGGTGCAGTGTCCAAGCCATCCATCGTCACTAGTGGGGTGCCACAAGGGTCCGTTCTTGGACCTATACTTTTCTTGCTGCACATATCAGACATAAATAAACATGTCATGCATTCGTCTGTCGCCTCCTTTGCTGACGACACTCGTGTATTAAAGGAAGTGTCTTCTACAACAGATGCTGATTTACTTCAGGCAGATCTCACTACAATTTACTCATGGGCAGAGCAAAACAACATGTCCTTTAATAATAACAAATTTGAACACATGAACTACAGTGCAGACCGAAATATGAATATCCACACATACACAGCAGATGACGGCTCTTGCATTGATACTAATGATTATGTAAAAGATCTTGGTATTACACTCAGTCGAGATGGTACATTTGGAATGCATATAACCAATGTGGCAAAGAATGCTCGTAACCAAGCTGGATGGATCCTACGAACCTTCCGAACACGTGACATGATCCCAATGCTGACGCTCTACAAGTCACTGGTCATTCCACTGTTGGAATATTGCTGTCAGCTGTGGAGCCCATGGAAGGTGGGAGAGAAGCAATTACTCGAAGCAGTTCAACGCTCATTCACCAATAAAATCTCTGCCGTCCAACACCTAGACTACTGGGGGAGGTTGGAAACTCTCAATCTTTTCTCATTAGAAAGACGCAGGGACAGATATGCCATCTTATATGTCTACAAAATATTGATTGGCATCACAACCAACAACCTTAATATAGGTTTTCACATCCATCAACGACTGGGCCGTCTCTGCCACATACAGCGGGTACACCCCAGAGCAGCCACCAGAGTTAAGACGCTCAAGGAGAACGCTTTTGCGACACGAGGACCTCTTCTCTTTAACGCCCTACCCAGATATCTGCGTGACTCAACTGAACCAAGTCTCGAGAAATTTAAAAATCAACTGGACAAATTTCTCTGGATACTACCTGATCAACCCAAACTGCCCCACTACCACCTCCGCGCCGCTAGCAACAGCATCATGGACCAGCTGGCGCAGAGACGGGCAGATGGAATGTACTAGTGGTGGCGCATCAGCGTGACCACGGGCGGACAACACTGCCTGCAACTACTACCTACAGGACCTACAGGTGTGTGTGTGTAGGTATATGTGTATGTGTGTGTGTGTATATGTGTTTGTGTGTGTGTGTAGGTATATGTGTTTGTGTGTGTGTGTAGGTATATATGTTTGTGTGTGTGTGTAGGTATATGTGTTTGTGTGTGTGTGTAGGTATATGTGTTTGTGTGTGTGTGTAGGTATATGTGTTTGTGTGTAGGTATATGTGTTTGTGTGTGTGTGTAGGTATATGTGTTTGTGTGTGTGTGTAGGTATATGTGTTTGTGTGTGTATGTGTGTGTGTAGGTATATGTACTTATGTGTGCGTGTAGGTATATGTGTTTGTGTGTGTTTGTGTCTGAGTGTGTGTGTGTAGGTATATGTGTTTGTGTGTGTGTGTGTATGTGTGTGTGTAGGTATATGTACTTATGTGTGTGTGTAGGTATATGTGTTTGTGTGTGTAGGTATATGTGTTTGTGTGTGTTTGTGTCTGTCTGTGTGTGTAGGTATATGTGTTTGTGTGTGTATATGTGTTTGTTTGTGTATGTGTGTGTGTAGGTATATGTACTTATGTGTGTGTGTAGTATATGTGTGTGTGTGTGTAGGTATATGTACTTATGTTTGTGTGTAGGTATATGTGTGTGTGTGTGTAGGTATATGTACTTATGTGTGTGTGTAGGTATGTGTGTGTGTGTAGGTATATGTGTTTGTGTGTGTGTGTGTGTGTAGGTATATGTGTTTGTGTGTGTAGGTATATGTGTTTGTGTGTGTTTGTGTCTGTGTGTGTGTGTGTAGGTATATATGTTTGTGTGTGTGTGTTTTTACGTATGTGTATGTGTGTGTAGGTATATGTGTTTGTGTGTGTATATGTGTACGTATATGTGTGTGTGTGTGTACTGTATCTGTGTGTGTGTGTAGGTATATGTGTTTGTGTGTGTGTGTGTGTGTGAAAAATATTTATATTAATAACGTCTTTTGATGCAACAATGGCTGACGACCACGGCTCCAATATTAGACAACCTAGAGAGAATTCCCACAAATACGGATCCATAGCTAGTGTCACACGAACGCATTTTCCATCAATTTTCGATGAACAAGTTTTTTCTCGCACTGTTTTGAGTTTTCCCTGTTCTTGCTCTGTCTTGAGTCGGCCACCCCCAAGAAAAAAATAAAAAAAATAAAATAAACTACAATAAAATGAAAAATAAAAATAGGACAAAATGGGGATTGGCCCTGAGCATATAGATAGATAGATAGATAGTTTTGAGTCTCATATGCATTGGAATCGAACACTAGACCGAAGGTAGATTATGTGGCGCTAATAAGTCATGTCGCGGCACCAAGTATATTTCGATCAGTAATTGGTATCAGCAATGTCTAAAACTTGATTTATTCGTTTCGAGTGAGTTATATACAAGCATGTTCCTACACTTACCCACCCTATTCAACATCTGACAGACATTAATACAGCACACAGTGAGCCAAACGTAATGACAGCTGAGACATGACTTATTAGCGCCACTTGGTTAGACGATATCAGATTTTCAGATATAAGTGTCCCCAGGTCTTAAGGGGAGGTTTTTAGTGTGTTTCCTAAACTTCCATCAAGCTTGAAATTACAACCCCCTTGAGTCCCTTTCAAGATAAATTTGTACATTTTTCGGTAGAAAAATGTCCCGGCCGAAGGCCGGTTCCTCTTAAATTACAGGCTCGCTATCGCTCGCCAGGATAAAATCGACACCTGAATGGCACGAAAGGTCTTAATATGGGTTGAAAGTTCTTAAAATCGCTAAACTAATGGGGCGAACGTTTTATAATATCAAAAGCAATGGGGCTAAACATGAGGGTGAAAGGGGTCAAGAAAAAAATCCCTAGAGTGGAGATCTACCCTTAACCCAGCGCTGAAGTGTTTATTTGTCGGCCTTTCATTTTGTACATTTTTCGACATAAAATGGGTATATATCTGTAATATTTCCGACCACTCTACTGTATTAATTGTGTTTAAGGGGAAGATTTCCACTTGAGGGATTTTTTTCTGGACCCCTTTATCCCTTATGTTTAGCCCCATTGCTTTTGAGATTTTAAGACGTTTGCCCTAGTAGTTTGGACATTTTAAGACATTTAGCCCCATTTATGTCAAATTTAAGACCTTTCGTGCCATTAAGGTGTTGATTTTTCCTGGCGAGCGATAGCGAGCCTGTAATTTAAGAGCAACCGGCCTCCGGCAGGGACACTTTTCTACCGAAAAATGTACAAATTTATCTTGAAAGGGGGTCTAGGGGGTGTAATTTTAAGCTTGATGAAAACGTAGGGAACAAACTAATAACCTCCCCTTAAATACCTCCCCTTAAATACCTCCCCTTAAATACCTCCCCTTAAATACCTCCCCTTAAATACCTCCCCTTAAATAGGATTGCAGTACGTTTCTGTTTCCTTGGTTAAAACTGCATTTCCTATTTTCGTATCATCGGCAAACTTGCAGGTTGTGTTATTTAGTAGTACTTCAACCCAGGACCGAAGCTTGGGGTACCCACCTTGCAACATATTCCCACTCACTTTGTGCTCCGTTTACCACAACTCTCGTCTTCTGTTTGATAGACAACTTTTTATATCAACGTATATATTTTTCCTTCTATGCCTATCATCTACTATCAGCGAGAGAAAGAGAGAGAGAGAGAGAGTGTGTGTGTATGTGTGTGTGTGTGTGTGTGTGTGTGTGTGTGTGTGTGTGTGTGTGTGTGTGTGTGTCAGAGTTAGATAGGCAGTTGTACAAAATTCCCCTATACTCTCCCATACCTCCCTGATATTTAAAGAGAGAGAGAGAGAGAGAGAGAGAGAGAGAGAGAGAGAGAGAGAGAGAGAGAGAGAGAGAGAGAGAGAGAGGGAGAGAGAAAAAAACAAAAGCCCCCAAACTCTCCCATTATATCCCTGACCTTTAGTGCGAGATAGTTAGAGTTAGATAGAGACGGACAGATATACAACCCCCCCCCCTCTGATGTTGAAAGAGAGAGAGAGAGAGAGAGAGAGAGAGAGAGAGAGAGAGAGAGAGAGAGAGAGAGAGAGAGAGAGAGAGAGAGAGTTAGATACACACAGCTATACAAAAAAATCCCCAAAACACTCCCATACCTCCCTGATCTGTACTATATGAGAGAGAGAGAGAGAGAGAGAGAGAGAGAGAGAGAGAGAGAGAGAGAGAGAGTGTGAGAGAGTGAGAGAGAGAGAGAGAGAAAGAGAGAGAGAGTGTGTGTGTGTGAGAGAGAGAGATAGAGTGTGAGAGAGGGAGAGAGTGAGTGTGTGTGTGTTTTTTGCTATGAGTATGAAGGAGACAAAAGGCAAACCTGCCTGTAACAAGCGTCTCCCCCAAAGTTGCAAGAGTGATACGGGTAGTCGCTATTTCAAACATATATTTTTGTGGGTGTAATTTTAAAAGGTCGTGCGCTTGTGGGTGTAATTTTGTGGGTGTAATTTTGTGGGTGTAATTTTGTGGGTGTAATTTTGTGGGTGTAATTTTGTGGGTGCAATTTTGTGGGTGTAATTTTGTGGGTGTAATTTTGTGGGTGTAATTTTGTGGATGTAATTTTGTGGGTGTAATTTTGCGGGTGTAATTTTGCGGGTGTAATTTTGTGGGTGTAATTTTGTGGGTGTAATTTTAAGTTTTTAAATTTAAGTCATAGGAAGAGGGAAAGAAAGCAAGTTAGATTCTGGGAGAGAGTTCCAGAGCTCAGCAGTTGAATAGAAGAAAATCTGAGAATAGCGTTTCACTCTTGGGTTGGAGAGTTGCACAGGAGTTCCAGCAACTCCTTATCACATGCCTATGAGGCCTCCCCTGGATTGCCCTGCTTGTTGGTGAAAGTGAGAGAGTTAGATAGACACACAGGGAGGCTATACACAAAAATCCCCAAAACTCTCCCATACCTCCCTGATCTTTAAAGAGAGAGAGAGAGAGAGAGAGAGAGAGAGAGAGAGAGAGAGAGAGAGAGTGTGAGAGAGAGTTAGATAGACACACAGGGAGGCTATACACAAAACATCCCCAAAACTCTCCCATACCTCCCTGATCTTTAAAGAGAGAGAGAGAGAGAGAGGGAGAGAGAGAGAGAGAGAGAGAGAGAGAGAGAGAGAGAGAGAGAGAGAGAGAGAGTTAGATAGACACACAGCTATACAAAAAGTCCTCAAAACTCTCCCATACCTCCCTGATCTTTAAAGAGAGGAGAGAGAGAGAGAGAGAGAGAGAGAGAGAGAGAGGGAGAGAGAGGGAGAGAGAGAGAGAGAGAGAGAGAGAGAGAGAGAGAGAGTTAGATAGACACACAGCTATACAAAAAGTCCTCAAAACTCTCCCATACCTCCCTGATCTTTAAAGAGAGGAGAGAGAGAGAGAGGGAGAGAGAGAGGGAGAGAGAGAGAGAGAGAGAGAGAGAGAGGGAGGGAGAGAGAGAGAGAGAGAGAGAGAGAGGGAGGGAGAGAGAGAGAGTATAGAGATAGAGAGGGGCTGTGAGAGAGTTCCCTAAGTTTTCTGTGTCATAACTCTACTCTCGTTCCTACCGTCCACACCATAGGCCCATCTTCTCCCGTGAGTACTGCTGACCATACTTTTGTTTCTGTTGGTTTTTGTTTTCCCAGCTGATAAATTGAGCACTTGTGAGTTTCGTTCTATAAGGAAGTTGGAGCTGTAGACGTCGATATTGAGCAGAATTACCAGTTAAAATACGGTTGTAGTTCATTAATAAATACATACAAACCCAATTCAACCTACTCTTTAGCCATGAGAAACCTACATTATTATTGCATTTCTATTTACTATCGATGTCTACGGCTCCAACTTCCTTATAGAACGAAACTCGCAAGTGGTCAATTGAATCCCTTAGTAGCTGATTTCCCGATAATTAAGGGGGTGGGGGGGGGGGGGGAAACCGTTTTTCTGGACCCCCTTCTCCCTAATGTTTAGCCCCACTAGTTTTGAGATTATAAGACGTTCGGCCCATTAGTTTGGCGATTTTAACACCTTTCGCCCCATTTCGTTGTATATTTTTAGACCTTTCGTGCCGTTTAGGTGTCGATTATTTCCTGGCGAGCGATAGCGATCCTTGAATTTTAAGAGGAACCGGCCTTCGGCCGTGAATTTTTTGTACCGAAAAATTTACAAATACATCTTGAAGGAGGGTCTAGGCCTCTAGGGGGTGTTTTTCTGAGCTTGATGGGAGGTCTATTATTGGGAGGAAACTAAACACAATACAGTATATGAATAAATGAATTAATAGACCAAACAAACGGTCAGTCTCCCCTTAATGTACGAAGATGCAAATACTGTCTCTACGTCATAATAAGGCCAAGTATTTTTGATGAACGACATATTTCAGCCAAAAATATTCGTCTATTAACTCGGGCCCGAACCCCATTTTTTTTTTTTTTTTTTTTTAATATATTGCCAATTAATCCAGATAGGGACATGGTAATTTACTATCAGCTGGACACATATTGACTAGCCAAAGTTCAGGTTTAAGGGGAGGTTTTTAGTTTGTTTCCTAGACCTCCGTCAAGCAATAAATTGCACCCCCTTGACCCCATTTCAAGATAATTTGTACGTTTTTCGGTAGACAAATGTCCCGGCTGAATTTCAGTTCCCCTTAAATTGCAGGCTGGCTATCGCTCACCAGGACAAAATCGACACCTAAGTGGCACGAAAGGTCTTAAAATTGACAGAAATATGACGAATGTTCTTAAAATCGCCAAACTAATGGGTCAAAGGTCTTAAAATCTCAAAAGCTATGGGGCTAAACAAGAGGGAGAAAGGGGTCAAGAAAATAATCCATCAGGTGAAGATCTCCCTTTAAGGGGAGATCTCCACTTGAGGGATTTTTTTCTTGACCCCTTTCTCCCTCATGTTTAGCGCCATTGCTTTCGATATTATAAAACGTTTGCCCCATTAGTTTAGCGATTTTAAGAACTTTCACCCCATATTAAGACCTTTCGTGCAATTCAGGTGTCGATTTTATCCTGGCGAGCGATAGCGAGCCTGTAATTTAAGAGGAACCGGCCTTTGGCCGGGAAATTTTTCTACCGAAAAATGTACAAATTTATCTTGAAAGGGACTCAGGGGGGTGTAATTTTAAGCTTGATGGAGGTCTAGGGAACAAACTAAATACCTCCCCTTAACACTATAAGGGGATATATTAGGATACTGGCGTTTCGTTTCATTATTATTGAGGTGTTCAATGCTTTTTACTATTTGGGAACAATGCTTTTTACTATTTGGGAACAATGCTTTTACTATTTGGGAACAATGCTTTTACTATTTGGGAACAATGCTTTTACTATTTGGGAACAATGCTTTTTACTATTTGGGAACAATGCTTTTTACTATTTGGGAACAATGCTTTTTACTATTTGGGAACAATGCTTTTACTGTTTGGGAACAATGCTTTTACTATTTGGGAACAATGCTTTTTACTATTTGGGAACAATGCTTTTACTGTTTGGGAACAATGCTTTTACTATTTGGGAACAATGATTTTTACTATTTGGGAACAACGTATTTTAGTTTAGACCCATGATTAAGAAAAATCAACGTTCCCCAGAACTCCCTTCAATGTAAAAATAAATAAATAGATAAAATAAAATAATATGTATATTTTAGGGGTATAAAAAAGGACCGCCTGATGGCCGGCGTCTCAAATTGCAGCCACGCTATCGCTCGCCTAGAAATAATTGACACCTGAATGGGGCTAAGTGACATGTAATCGCAAAACTAGTGTGGTGAAACAACCTTAAGGGAGGATGGTTCACTTTTTGGGAGATTTTTGCATGTATTCATTATTGTTTTAGTTTCCTCCCTAGACCTCCATCAAATTAAAAAAAACATCCATTAGATCCCCCTTCTAGATTAATTTGTAAATTTTTCGGTAGAAAAATTTTCCCGCCGAAGGCCGGTTCTTCCAACGTTACAGGCTCACTATCGTTCGCCAGGGAAAAGATTGACACCTACAGTAAATAGCACGAAAGGTCTAAATATTGACGACGAATGGGGCGAAAGGTCTTAAAATCGACTAACTAATGGGGCAAACATCTTAACATCTGAAAACTAATGAAGCTAAACATGAGGGAGAAAGTGGTCCAGAAAACCGGCCCATGTCCCCTTAACATTAATCATCAATTACAAACCCCAATGCAC